>APFE030619210.1:54955-77633 GCA_000404065.3 Pinus taeda
ACTACATTGGCATAGGGAATTCGAGACATATAATCCTTTTCTTCATCTGTATTAGGACATAAACTCGAAGAAAGCTTAAAATGGGAAGCTAAAGGGATCGACACAGGCTTCACATTGTTCATACCAAACCTCAAAAGTATTTTCTCAACATACTTCTGTTGTGATAGCCACAACTTACCATTGCCCCTGTCTCTGAAAATCTCCATGCCCAAAATCTGTCTTGCGGCTCCTAGATCTTTCATATCAAACGTCCTTGCCATCTGAGTCTTCAACCTGTTGATTTCTTCAATGCTTTTGCTTGCTAAAAGCATATCATCAAGATATAACACTAAGATAATGAACATGCCAATATTCAACTGTTTGAAATAAACACAATGATCATATTCACTTCTAACATATTTCTGACTCAACATGAAAGAATCAAACTTCTTATACCACTGCCGAGGCGACTGCTTGTCAGGCGCATATAATGGACTTCTTGACCTGCAGACAAAATTTTCGCATTGCGATCTAACAAACCCTTCCGATTGTTCCATATATATTTCCTCATCTAAATCACCATGTAGAAATGCAGTCTTAACATCTAACTGCTGCAACTCCAAATCAAACAAAGCCACTAATGCTAACACAATTCTAATTGAAACAATTTTAACCACTGGTGAAAAAATCTCATGAAGTCTATGCCAGCTTTCTGAGAAAACCCTTTTGCAACCAGCCGAGCTTTGTACCTGTCTTCCGTATCATTCACACCCGGTTTCAGCTTGAACACCCACTTGCATCCCACAGTTTTCCTGCCTTTCGGAAGCTCCACCAGATCCCATGTGCCGTTTTTACTCAAGGCCATCATTTCTTCCTTCATGGCTACTTTCCATTTGTCACTATTTGAACCTTCTATAGCTTCCTGATAACACAAAGGTTCATCAGCATTAGCGATCAAAGCAACTAAATCATCATACCTTCTCGGACGGCGTTTGATCCTTGTAGATCTCCTTAAGAATGTTTCTGGTGCTTCCACAATGGGTTGTCTATCAACTGTAGGAATTTCTTCATGATCGCCATCTGAGACCTATTCATGTCCTCCATCTGAACCATGTTCATAATCTGATTCTTAAACCTGTTCATGACTAGAATCTGAACTATGGTCATTATGACTATCATTAGAAACGCTGTCAAACTGAATATGCTGGAAATCAGATACATCATCCTGTTTCAATCTTCTATCTACATCTAACTGTACAAGAGAGGATTCATTAAACCTTACATCTCTGTTGATGATGATTTTGCGGGTAGTAGGATCCCACAATCTAAATCCCTTTGTTCCATCACCATACCCAACAAAGATATACCTTTTCGATTTTGGATCTAATTTAGTTTGTTGATGTTTAGGCACTAGAGCATATGCATCACAACCAAACACTCTGAGTTTAGAATAGTCACAAGGGTGTCCTTTCCATACCTCTTGCGGAACCTTGCAATCTATTGCCGTTGATGGAGATCGGTTTATCACATAACAAGCAGTTGCCACTGCTTCCGTCCACAACTCCTTCGGCAACTCAGCGTTACTCAGCATACACCTTGCTCTCTCTAGAAGAGTCATGTTCATGCGTTCAGCAACTCCATTCTGCTGAGGAGTATAAACCGTGGTCTTATGTCTCTCGATCCTTGCATCCTTGCAATAGCTGTCAAACTCCTTGGAGGAAAACTCACCACCATTGTCAGTTCTTAAACATTTTATAGTTCTACTAGTGCTGTTTTCTACCAATGCTCTAAACTGCTTGAAAACTGTAAAAACATCAGACTTCTTTTTCAACATGTAGACCCAAACTTTCCGAGAAAAGTCATCAATGAATGATACAAAATATGACGAGCCACCATATGAAGCTGTAGGGGCTGGACCCCAAACATCTGAATGGATATAATCAAGTATACCTTTACTAGTATGTTTGCCTATTTTAAACTTTTGTTTACTTTGTTTACCAAAGAGACAATGCTTACAGAAATCCAATTTTCCAGATCTTAGATTAGGAAGTAACTTTGGGTCAGCCAAAATTTTCAATCCTCTTTCACTCATATGCCCCAATCTTTGATGCCATAAGTGAATGGAACTACTGTCATGTTCAGACACAGACACATGATCTGACCCAGTTCTACCTTATAACTGAAATAGATTTCCTACTTTCTTAGCTTTCATAACTAGTAAGATGCCTTTGTAAATTTTCATAACTCCACCTTGAATTACAGTTTTATATCCATTTGAATCAAGTGCTCCTAATGAAATCAAGTTTTTCCTTAAATCTGGTACATGCCTTACATCAATTAATATTCTAGTTGTTCCATCAAACATTTGTAGTTATATGCTTCCAATCCCAACAATATTACATGTTACATCATTACCCATGTACACAACACCATCATCAATTGATCTATATGTTTTAAACCAATCTTTATGAATACACATGTGGTTAGATGCCCCGGAATCTAACAACTAATGTTGATCATGATTTGAAGCATTAACAAACAATACCTCATCACTCATACCCGAACCTGATACTGAACCTGTATCTGTGGTATTGGCTTCCTTCTTTTCTATCGAAGAGCCCTCTTTACCAGCCTGCTTTTGCTTCCAGCAATCCTTTTTCAGATGTCTAGCCTTGCCACAATGCCAGCACTTCATCTTTGGCTTCTTTCCTTTGGACTTTGAGTGAGAGTCGCTATGCTTTCCCCCGGAGTGTCTCTCTCGTGAGCGACCTCTGGCCATCATTACCTCTGATGTCGAGGTGTCTGCATTCGACCTCTTCCTCGTCTCCTCAGCCAACAAGGCTCCAACAACATCGTCAAACTCAATATCAAAACAGGCACTTTGTGTTTTGGCCATCTTGTATCATCAAACACAATAATCTCCAATATCAAACCAGCAATTTAAAATAAAATTGTCTATGCCTTTGTTTGTACATAACAAAGAAAACTGCCTATGTCTCTGTACTTTTGCCTTTTAAAAAAAACTGCCCTTTTGCACTTATATTACTTTGATGTCTCTATTGATTTAGAATTTGGCTGATTCATAATGCATGAAACTTCCCTTATATACTAAATTCCACTCAAATATAAAATGCAAATAAAATCTGAATTGCCATAAACTTGAACGACATTATACCTCCACCCCACCATATGCGTTCACCCACTTTTATCTTAATCCACCATTAACAAATGTTCACACTTTCCATTACGTTAACATGGTTTATACATTATGTTTAACATATGGTTTGTAACATGGTGTATATCATATGCGTTTCAACCTTTTATGTTAACATATATATGTAAAACACAGCGCATGTATTTGATCTATCCACGCCAATTTTTAAAATATAACTCCATGCTGTTTCAAATACATATCCACGCTGTTTAACATATACATGTTGTTTTTTTTTTTTGTAAAAAACAAAATATCCACGCCGAACCAATTGCACACAGCAGTGATATACATAAACCCAAGCAGCAGTGAACCGTTTGGAAACAATCTATCCACAAAACAAATCCCTACGGGAATGACCAAAACTGAATATGCAACCCCATACGCACACACCAGTACGCATTTGGTTTTGCAGTTTTAAAAACATAATGCGCACACACTAGCACGCATTTGAATGGTAATACGCAGTGTTTAATACGGAAATCATACCTCAGCAGCGTATTACAGCGCTACCGCCACCAGACAAACGTTCTCCATACACCAGCGCCTTGGTCCACCAGCACTCCGGCAACAGAAACCTCCACGCAACAGCACCACCAGATTGGTTCTCAAATCCACGCAGCAATGCATAAAGGAACAGCGAACAGAGTTACGAACAGCGAAAAATCGCACTGATCAGAACTGGTTCTCGGCCTCCAGTAATCAATGTCTGCCTCCAACTGCTCCACGCACAGCAGGCAATACAGTCGCTCCCGCAACCAGAGAAAAAATTCTCCACGCCAGCAACAGCAGCGCTCCAGCAACACCTGCACTCTACCTCTAAACAGTGCAGCTCCAGCACAGCCAGCGCTCCAGGCAGCACCTCCAACATGCTCTGATACCACTTGTTGGATCAGGTGTTCAGCAAATAAATTAAACACACAGCAGAAGCAAGCACATAACATAGTATGTAACGTGGTTCACCCAACCAATCTGGGCTACGTCCACCAAACATAGGCATCATGAATATATTAATCAAATTGGAGATTACATCAAGAAATCCTCACACTCTCTTAGCAAATCATCTGAATGATTGCCTATTATATAGAATAAAGAATCTAACAGCCTCATAACTCCCTCACATCAAATATAGGAGGCATTAACTCCCTCCCAACAACCTGGAGCTAATCTAGAAACTGAATCCCTATTGTTGTCATCCTTCAGAGATTTTTTCCTATTTGACTCAAACAGAAAATCTCAACATTTTTGTCATTTTCTTCCTCCCCAGACTTCAAAAGTCTGGTATTCTTTATTGCAGCTATGGGACTCTTCTATTTCAGAACCACTGCAGTGTAAGTGTAATGCATGCGAAATGGGCACACTCTTTTGTCGCTATTATTTAAAAAAAAAAAACTGTTGTTTCAGAAAACCAGTCTCTTGCAAGTGCAAGTACTCTTTTGTCACATTGAAACACAAAAATAACAAACCAACGAATTCTGTCGTCATCGTGCTCATGGGCCACCATTCCACTCATAACTGAAATGCCTTCTGTTGTAACTAAAGAGACATATGTAAATTTAGGAGCAAAAGAAGGTAACAGATATCGCTCTAATTCACTCAACAGAGGCGGACAATGTAAGAAAAGTTTAGACGAAACTGCGTAGTGAACCGATTCAACAGAAATGTCTATCGGCATAAATTATTATTTGATGTTGGAAAGTAATCGCTTTAAGGAATAAATGTAAATAGTTATTGAAAATAAGAATTAATAAAAAAAATGGCATATGATTTACATTATCTGAAGTTTATAGATAGTATAATGTTTGTAATAAAGATTGGTTTTTATCTTTTAAATTGCTTTTTAAGTTTCAATAAAAAAAATTACAAAAAATAGATTATAATGGATGAGGTAAATAAAGAAAAATAATATTATGACAAATATGATGGTTGTATTTCCACATTTAAAATTGCATCACAACTTTATAAAAAACGCTTTATACATTGGACACTTGCATCTATATCCCATGAGTTAACTATGAGTTAACTGTCAGCATTATGTATATGGTGAGTTCTAGGAAAAGTAGTCCATTAAAATTGACCAATATAGACCAATCAATACTCAAAATACATAATACTCATAAGAAAAATATATATTCCTCTATTATGTATATTTATTTACTATGTGGTTTTGAGTTTCCTTGGAAAATATAATCATTAAATTAAAAGATATATTCATCTATTATGTATATTTATTTACTATGTGGTTTTTGGAAATTATAATCATTAAAAATACTTCTTTGTTTGGATTAAGTCAAATCCAACACCAATATTATATGATTCTCTTAGCAGTATGATGTTAAAGCACAAAGCTCTCTAGCATCTTTTGCAACAATCACAGCAAGAACCTACATTCCATTACTCTGCAGAACAAGTAGTTATGCACACACCTTTGAAATGATCAAAAAAAGATTCTTCAAAATCTATAATAGCAAGTGATTCCGTAGAATCTAAAGTGGTTTCCATGTTCCCCAAGTATAGCGATAAAGTTACTTTAAAAGAACCACCACCAGCAACCTATCAAGAAAACATCATTCCCAACAAAAAACTGTATTCCACAAACAAAATAGAGGCAGATAGATACTGAACAAAATTGAGATTGTGAACCAAAAAACTAAATAATTGCAAAAGTACCATTCAAAGTCAAGGACTAGGCACTCAACTCGGTGTGATCAAAAGAGATTCCCCTATAATCTATATGGTTACCAAGTTCTTTATGCACTGATAAGTTTCTTCAACAACACAGCCACCAGCAATTATCTATCAAGAAAGCAAGCATATCGGCTAAATAATGGAATTGTAGATAAAGCAAGAAATCAATATTTAAGAAGATAATAATTTAATCAAGCCAATAAAGAAAAACTCTATAAAAGATCAGATTCCTACGTTAGATTCCATTGTCCTTATCACAGTGGATAAAGGCACCGTGCATAAACCATTCCATCTCGTCCAGCATGTAATCATTAGCACACCTCATAATATTATGGAAACCTAATTTACCACACATGTGACCAGTGATCTTAAGCAATTCCAAACTACCTGATTGAATATAGTCATCACTATTTTTAAAATCTCTTTTTTGCAAAACACCAGTAATGATGCACAACCCAAGAAGATAATTGTTCTTTCCATAACAAAATTACAACATTAAGCAGTTTTACTGCTCTGGAATTGTGTTCTCTATTGATCAAAATGACATCAATCAACAATGCGCTCCTCTTCAACCTCACCTGCGTATCCAAGGAATGATGGATTAAATGTTTCACCCCATTCCATATTAGCAAGTGTAAGAACCTACAAAATCCATCCATAAATTCTAGATGGATATTCAGTGAAGGGTAAGAGAATGCAATACCCAAGAGACAACATAACCAATTTTACCAACCACTCTTGAACGCTTACCTCCTTCAACCTTTATATTAATTTTGGCATTTGGTGTAGGCATTCACCCTTCAACAAACCAAAGGTGGATTAAAATTTAATTTTAAGTCCCTTCACATTTTTACAAAGAGACGGAGCTTGTTTATTTCCATTGCTCAAATTCTCATTCTCCAATTTGATAGATTCACAGGGAAAACTATTACTAAAACTTAAAAGTTTCATTTGCCTTCTTTCTTCTAAAACTAAATAATATTTTCTAGGTTTTAAGAGTAATTAGAATTAAGGATTTTGGTTTTTTACACTTTGACGTTATGGCTCCCCTTATCAATAAACTTTTCATTGTAATCTTGGACACAAGCAAACAAATTTTGTCATTCTTCATACTATGGGTGATGCATTTTGTCAACATTTCTCTAAGAAGTATGATGTTAAATCACAAAGCTCTCTAGCATCTTTTGCAACGCTCACAGCAAGAACCTACATTCCCATACTCTGTAGAATAAGTAGTTATGCACACACCTTTGAAATGATAAAAAAAAATATTCTTCAAACTCTATAATAGTAAGTGATTCCCTAGAATCTAAAGTGGTTTCCAAGTTCCCCAAGGATAGCGATAAATTTACTTTAGCAGAACCACTACCAGCAACCTGTCAAGAATTACTTTAGCAGAACCACCACCAACAACCTGTCAATAAAATATCATTCCCAACAAAAATCTGTATTCCACAAACAAAATAGAGGCAGATAGATATTGAACAAAATTGAGATTGTGAATCAAAAAACTAAAAAATTACAAAAGTACCATTCAAAGTTAAGGACTACACACTCAAGTTCTCTATCCATTGTTAAGTTGCTTCAACAACACCACCACCACCAATTATCTATCAAGAAAGCAAGCATATCGGCTAAATAATGGAATTGTAGATAAAGGAAGAAATCATTATTTAAGAAGATAATAATTTAATCAAGCAAATAAAGAAAGATTCTATAAAAGCTCAAATTCCTACGTAAGATTCCATTGTCCTTATCATAGTGGATAAAGGCTTCGTGCATAGAGCATTCCATCTCATCCATCATGTAATCATTAGCACACCTCATAATATTATGGAAACCTAATTTATCACACATGTGACCAGTGATCTTAGGCAATTCCAAACTACCTGATCGAATATAGTCATCACTATTTTTAAAATCTATTTTTAGCACAATACTAGTAATGATGCACAACCCAAGAAGATAGTTGTTCTTTCCATAAAAAAATTACAACATTAACCAGTTTTACTGCTATAGAACTGTGTGCTCTATTGATCAAAATGACATCAATCAACAATGCGCTCCTCTTCAACCTCACCTGCATATCCAAGGAATGATGGATCAAATGTTTCACCCCATTCCATATTAGCAAGTGTAAGAACCTACAAAATCAATCCAAACATTGAAGATATACTCACTGAAGGGTAAGAGAATGTAATACCTAGGAGACAACATAACCAGTTTTACCAACCACTCTTGAAGTAGCTTCTCCATATCACATTAGGGGCAAAGTTGTCCAATGTTTTTCCATTGGTGAAAGCCCAACAACTCTCCTTATAGGCCTACACAGGAACATTAAAATGTAAATTTTATTTGCATCTTTGATATAAAACGTTATTGCATTGCAACATGTGTATTAAATTCTCCAACACAATGCTTGCATTAATTGTATTATTCTCAACTCAACCAAGCAATCGTATTGTCAATCAAATGCAAAAATTGTATTATCAATTCAATGCAATGTTTCTATTACTCTTCAACCATTGCAATAACAGTTCTCCTCCCAATGCACTTCTTGTAACATTTTTTAACATTGTATCCCTACAAGGCACTTCTTCTAACATTTTTTAAACACAGGTTTGTTTACATCATTCCTTTCAATGCAATTGTAATATAATGTAGCATTTGTTTGCATTTCCATCTCAATGCATGGCTTGTATAGTTCCAACACATTTGTTTGTGCATATCTGCAACACATGGTTCTATTATATTATCATCGCATTGCATTGTATATATCCCTTGAACACATTTTAATCACTACATCCTTTAAACGCATTTGTTTGTGTTATTGTCTCTTTGTAATAACCTTTTCATCATAGCTTGTAATATTTTCCTTTGCACGCGTGATGTATTTCTCCAACACACTACACTATACCTCTAGTGGATTTTATGTATGACTTCTTAATGCAATTTATGAATTTTCTCCCTAAACATATTTGTAATAGTTCACACAGCTTCTAAATTTTCTTCAATGCATTCTTTAATGGGTATTCAACGCTTCCTTTGAATGGTGTTAAACGTTATCCCTTGAGTTAACTATCAAAACAACTCTCTCAGGTTCCCCTTTAGGAACTTTAAAGACAATATTTGGAGATGTAGGAAGTGGGTAGCCAAAGACCATTATTTTCTGGGTTTTAAGAGTAATCAGAATTAGGGATTTTGGTTTTTTATACTTTGAGGTTATTGCTCTCCTTATCAATAAACTTTGCATTGTCATCTTGGGCACAAGCAAACAAATTTTGTCATTCTTCGTACTTTGGGAGATGCATTTTGTCAACGTTTCTCTAAGCAGTATGGTGTTAAAGCACAAAGATCTCTAGCATCTTTTGCAACATTCACAGCAAGAACCTACATTCTAATACTCTATAGAATAACTAGTTATGCACACACCTTTGAAATGATCAAAAAATATTCTTCAAATTCTATAATAGCAAGTGATTCCCTAGAATCTAAAGTGGTTGCCAAGTTCCCCAAGGATAGCGATAAAGTTACTTAAACTGAACCACCATGAGTAACCTGTCAAGAAAACATCATTCCCAACAAAAAATTGTATTCCACAAGCAAAATAGAGACAAACAGATTGAACAAAATTGAGATTGTGAATCAAAAAACTAAAATATTGCAAAAGTACCATTCAAAGTCAAGGACTACATACTCAACTTGGTGTGAGCAAAAGAGATTCCCGTAGAACCTATATGGTTCCCAAGTTCTTTATACATTGTTAAGTTGCTTCAACAACACCACCACCAGCAATTATCTATCAAGAAAGCAAGCATATCGGCTACATAATGGAATTGTAGATAAAGGAAGAAATTAATATTTAAAAAGATAATAATTTAATCAAAACAATAAAGAAAAATTCTATAAAATCCCAGATTCCTACGTTAGATTAGATTTCATTATCCTTATCACAGTGGATATAGGCGTCGTGCATAGAGAATTCCATCTCATCGAGCATGTAATCATTAGCACACCTCATAATATTATGGAAACCTAATTTATCACAAATGTGACCAGTGATCTTAAGCAATTCCAAACTACCTGATTGAATATATGTTGGGTCCCTATAATACTAGCAATTACCCCATTACTATTGTATTTGCATCCCTTATTAATATTGTTGTGCCCCTATTATCCCCATATTGTTATTACTGTGCCCCATAGAATCCCTCTATTGTTTATTTTTGTGGCTTTATATTATTATTGTTAGGTCGGCTGGGTTATATTGTGACTCCTTAGACTCCTATATATAGAAAGGAAGTTTTGTCATTTGAATCATCCAAGAATTGTTCATATATGTAATGTAAAGGAGGTTGCCCCCTCGAAGAGGCTGAATTCTAAGGCATTGATCTATCTTTTCTATCTTTTCTTGAGCTGGTTTCATAACAATATATTCATAACTACTTTTAAAATATCATTTTAGCACAACACTCGTAATGATGCACAACCCAAGAATATAACTATTCTTTCCATAACAAAATTACAACGTTAACCAGTTTTACTGCTCTGGAACTATGTGCTCTATTAATCAAAATGACATCAATCAACATTTCACACCTCTTCAACCTCACTTACATATCCAAAAAATGATGGATCAAATGTTTAACCCCATTCCATATTAGCAAGTGCAAGAACCTACAAAATCAATCCAGAAATTGGGGAGATACTCACTAAAGGGTAAGAGAATTCAATACCTAGGAGACATCATAACCAGTTTTACCAACCACTCTTGAAGCAGCTTCTCCATATCAGATTAGGGGCAAAGTTGTCCAATGTTTTGCCATTGGTGAAAGCCCAACAACTCTCCTTACAGGCCTACACAGCAACATTAAAATGTAAATTTTATTTGCATGCTTTGATATAAAACCTTATTTCATTGCAACACGTGTATTAAATTCTCCAACACAATGCTTGCATTAATTGTATTATTCTCAACTCAACCAAGCAATTGTATTGTCAATCCAACGCAACAATTGTATTATCAATTCAATGCAATGTTTCTATCACTCTTCAACTATTGCAATAACATTTCTCCTCCCAATGCACTTCTTGTAACATTTTTTAACATTGTATCCATACAAGGCACTTCTTATAACATTGCATCCCTACAAGGCACTTCTTGTAACATTTTTTAAATGCAAGTTTGTTTACATCATTGATTTCAACGCAGTTGTCATATAATGTAGCATTTTTTTGCATATCCGTCTCAACGCATGGCTTTTATAGTTCCAACAAATTTGTTTGTGTATATCTGGAACACATGGTTATATTATATTTTCATCGCATTGTATTGTATATATCCCTTGAACGCATTTTAATCATTGTATCCTTTCAACACATTTGGTTGTATTATCTTCTCTTTGTAACAGCCTTTTCAACACATCTTGTAATATTTTTCCTTTGCACGCATGATGTATGTCTCCAACACACTACACTATACCTCTAGCACATTTGATGTATGACTTCTTAATTCAACTTATGCATTTTCTCCCTCAATGTATTTGTCATAGTACACACAACTTATGAATTTTCTTCAATGCATTATTTAATGGTTATTGAACGTATCCTTTGAATGGTGTTAAATGTTACCCCTTGATAACTGTCAAAACAGGCCTCCTAGGTTCCACTTTAGGAACTTCAAAGGCAATATCTGGAGATATAGGTAGTGGCTAGCCAGAGACCATTATTTTCTGGGTTTTAAGAGTAATTAGAATTAGAGATTTTTATTTTTTACACTTTGAGGTTATGGATCTCCTTATCAATAAACTTTGCATTGTCATCTTGGACACAAGCAAACAAATTTTGTCATTCTTCGTACTTTTGGAGATGCAATTTGTTAGCCTTTCTCTCAGCAGTATGATGTTAAAGCACAAAGCTCTCTAGCTTCTTTTGCAACATTCACAGCAAGAACCTACATTCCAATACTCTACAGAATAAGTAGTTATGCACACACCTTTGAAATTATCAAAAAATATTCTTCAAACTCTATAATAGCAAGTGATTCCCTAGAATCTAAAGTGGTCAACAATTTCCCAAAGGATAGAGATAAATTTACTTTAACAGAACCACCACCAATAACCTGTCAAGAAAACATCATTCCCAACAAAAATCTATATTCCAAAAACAAAATAGAGGCAGACAAATATTGAACAAAATTGAGTTTGTGAATCAAAAAACTAAAAAACTGTAAAAGTACCATTCAGAGTCAAGGGCTACACACTCAACTTGGTGTGATCAAAAGATATTCCTGTAGAACCTATATGTTTACCAAGTTCTTCATGCACTGTTAAGTTTCTTCAACAACACCACCACCAGCAATCATCTATCAAGAAAGCAAGCATATCAGCTAAATAATGGACTTGTAGATAAAGGAGGAAATCAATATTTAAGAAGATAATAATTTAATCAAGCCAATAAAGAAAACTTCTATAAAATCTCAGATTCCTACGTTAGATTCCATTGTCCTTATCACATTGGATAAAGGTGCCATGCATAAAGCATTCCATCTCATCCATCATGTAATCATTAGCACACCTCATAATATTATGGAAACCTAATTTATCACACATGTGACCAGTGATCTTAGGAAATTCAAAACTACCTAATTGAATATAGTCATAACTACTTTTAAAATCTCTTTTTAGCACAACACCAGTAATGATGCACAACCCAAGAATATAACTGTTCTTTCCATAACAAAATTACAACATTAACCAATTTTACTGCTCTAGTACTGTGTGCTCTATTGCTCAAAATGACATCAATCAACATTGCACTCCTCTTCAACCTCGGCTGCATATCCAAGGAATGATGGATCAAATGTTTCACCCCATTCCATATTAGAAAGTGTAAGAATATACAAAATCAATCGAGAAATTGGAGAGATACTCACTGAAGGGTAAGAGAATGCAATACCTAGGAGACAACAAAACCAATTTTACCAACCACTCTTGAAGCAGCTTCTCCATATCAGATTAGGGGCGAAGTTGTCCAATGTTTTGCCATTGGTGAAAGCCCAACAACTCTCTTTACAGGCCTACACAACAACATTAAAATCTAAATTTTATTTACATGCTTTTATATAAAACCTTGTTGCATTGCAACATGTGTATTAAATTCTCCAACACAACGCTTGCATTAATTGTATTATTCTCAACTCAACCAAGCAATTGTATTGTCAATCCAATGAAACAATTGTATTATCAATTCAATGCAATGTTTCTATCACTCTTGAACCATTGCAATAACATTTCTCCTCCCAATGCACTTCTTGTAACATTTTTTAACATTGTATCCATACAAGGCACTTCTTGTAACATTGTATCCCTACAAGGAACTTCTTGTAACATTTTCTAAATGCAGGTTTGTTTACATCATTCCTTTCAATGCAGTTGTAATATAATGTAGCATTTGTTTGCATATCCATCTCAACACATGTCTTGTATAGTTCCAACACATTTTTTTGTGTATATCTACAACACATGGTTATATTATATTTTCATCGTGTTGCATTGTATATATCCCTTGAACGCGTTTTAATCAGTGCATCCTTTCAACGCATTTGTGTGTATTATTTTCTCTTTGTAATAGCCTTTTCAACACAGCTTGTAATATTTTTCCTTTGCACGCATGATGTATTTCTCCAACACACTGCACTACACCTCTAACGCATTTGATGTATGACTTCTTAATGCAACTTATTCTTTTTCTCCCGCAACGTATTTGTAATAGTTCACACAGCTTTTGAATGTTCTTCAATGCATTTTTTAATGGCTATTAGACGCTTCCTTTGAATGGTGTTAAACATTACCCCTTGATAACTCTCCAAACATCTCTCTCAGGTTCCCCTTTGGGAACTTCAAAGACAATATCTAGAGATGTAGGCAGTGGGTAGCCAGAGACGATTATTTTCTAGGTTTTAAGAGCAATTAGAATTAGGGATTTTGGTTTTTTACACTTTGAGGTTATGGATCTCCTTATGAATAAACTTTTCATTGTCATCTTGGACACAAGCAAACAAATTTTTTCATTCTTCGTACTTTGGAAGATGCATTTTGTCAGCCTTTCTCTGAACAGTATGATGTTAAAGCACAAAGCTTTCTAGCATCTTTTACAACATTAACAGCAAGAACCTACATTCCAATACTCCGCAGAATAAGTATTTATGCACACACCTTTGAAATGATCAAAAAATATTCTTCAAACTCTATAATAGCAAGTGATTCCCTAGAATCTAAAGTGGTTGCCAAGTTCCCCAAGGATAGGGATAAAGTTACTTTAACAGAACCACCACCAGTAACCTGTCAAGAAAACATCCTTCCCAAAAAAAATCTATATTCCAAAAACAAAATAGAGGCAGACATATATTGAACAAAATTGAGATTGTGAATCAAGAAACTAAAAAATTGCAAAAGTACCATTTAAAGTCAAGGAAAATGCACTCAACTTAGTGTGATCAAAAGGTATTCCCGTAGAACCTATATGGTTACCAAGTTCTCTATGCATTGTTAAGTTTCTTCAAAAAACACCACCACCAGCAATTATTTATCAAGAAAGCAAGCATATTGGCTAAATAATGGAATTGTAGATAAAGGAAGAAATCAATATTTAAGAAGATAAAAATTTAATCAAGCCAATAAAGAAAAATTCTAATTGAACATTGCTTATTTTATTGTTTTGTATCTAAAACTAAAATTATGTTTCATCAATAATAATAATAATAATAATAATAGAATTTAAAAATTTTGGAATCTTTAATTTTTTATAAAAAAAACTCAATTGAATAAATTATTTTTTAATAGTAATGAAAAAATTATAAAAATGAAAGTTATAGTAAATTTGAAGTATTATGTAAGAGGGGTTTTTTATGGTGTGTGTAGAGGGTTCTTTATGCAACCTTGGGCTTTCTCCCCAACGAAAAACAAGCTCTTTTATGAAGTCTAAAGATAGCTTCATGGTCTGTGATTTAATTTTCAAGGTATGGAATCTAAAATGCGTCATGGGATTTGAATTACTAGTGGATTTTTTGAAGTACATTTTCGATTTTAGCTAATTGTATTTGTCTTTTTCTCTAGCTCATTATGAAGGAGAAGCTAGTGTATTATGGGGATATCCCATGTTAGTCTCATGCTTTCCACTAGCAAGAACAATTTTTTAATGTCACATTTCCCTTTGTATAGTCTGTGACAAATATACACTTGTTAGGGTAAATGACTTCAATCTCTCTTAAATTTCCACATACTCTATTTCCATATTTGACATCAGATGGTTTGAAGGGAGTTAATTTTTCAAGGAAGACACACTGCAATATCATTTACTCTAACCTTAATTCTTCTCCTCATAGTGTCACTTCTCCATCTCCCACTATAGTTGAAGCAACTATTGCTCAGAGCAAGGGGGGTTTCATGAGGGAAGCTTTACTAAAATCCTCTAACTAAGCACAAGCCAAATGGTGTATTACATCAAAGGTGGAGAAATTTTCCATGGTTGTTGGGATTTATGTGAAAATAGAAGACATACCAAAGCAAGTTTAGTCACAATCTTGGTGGGGTGAATTCATAAGAAAAGTGATTAATGAAAGTTCCCTTGTGTAGTGGCTAAAGGATAATTAGAAAACAGTGCACATAGCATTACAAGTTTTCCATATTTTGGCTTGGGGTTGGATTTTTTTCTAATTCACCTCCAATGATGGTTGCACCAAAATTAAGGGAATTATTGGAATTGGGGTTCCTACAAGCTTGTTCTCCAGTATTTATTAGTAGATTTTGATTTGACAAGATTTCTGGTCTCAATACAAAAGGTATGGATTATTGCCCCTAGCTTGCCACTAATATTCTAGAGTGAATGGTTCTTAAGTGAAATTAGTAATAAGTTAGGAAGATTCATCAATCTCAAACCATCTTAGGAATCTATGGTAGATGAAAAATGGAATTGGATCCAAGTGGAGGTTAATCTCCAAGAAGGCTTGGTTGGAGCAATTAAGTTGGTACAATGAGATAAGTCATGATTCAAAAGATTGATTATTGGAATTTCATTTTCTTTGTGTTGGGTTATGTTATATTCTTTCCATGACTAACCCACGTAGTTAATTGGGGGGTTAGAAAGGCAGTGGATCCCCCCCTTCATTGCACCGATTGCATAGCGGAGGGAGTCACAAGGGGTTTGAGGGGTGTAGGTAACCCCACTCTATGGGGTTCGGGGCAGCGCCCCAGAAAATTTTGGTTTTGGACCCTATATTAGGTTGTGTGGACCTACCTATGGTTTTATGCATGTTTTACGCACATGGTATTGGACGCGATGGTTTTCGGTCCATGGTTTTAGACGCGATGATTTTCGGTCCATGGTATTGGATGCTTCGACATGTATAAATATGTATTGTAACATTGGCCCTATATTAGGTTGGGCGGACCTACCTACGATTTTGTGCATGTTTTTCACACATGGTTTTGGACGCGATGGTTTTCGGTCCATGGTTTTGGACGCGATGATTTTCACTCCATGGTATTGGATGCTTCAACATGTATAAATATGTATTGTAACATTGAAAGGAACATAATGAAAAATCAAGCTGGTAGTCCTGGTTTTGGAATCTAGGGGAAAATCTTTGTGTATATGTGCTTTATGTGTTATGCTCTCGCATTGTTTATTTTTCTGTGTTCTTAGAATTTGTATGTAGATAATTCATGGATTCAAAAGATTGATTATTGGAATTTCATTTTCATTGTTTTTTCTATCACAATAGTGGTCATATTCATTTGCAATCAACAAGGTGACCTTGACAGCAAGAAGAAATGTCAATGTATAGTAGAAATGATTAAGAAGTTCAAGAGTTTCTATGATCATACTGAGGATAACTAGACAAAAGAAATTATGTGGTCCTCTCCAACAAAAATTTATTCTTTAATGGAGGTTGAAGGAAGGCTTTAGTCAATGGGTGCATCTTTTATTTTTTTAAGCTTCCCTTGGTCCCATTTCAAATATTCTTCTCAAGGACCTAAAATAATTTGGTTATATGGTTGAAAAGTTAGACAAAATTGTTATTTTTTTTTTGTCTTAGATCCTTCTCCCCCTGATAGGCCCACATTCATGCAATCTATTCGTTGTTAGGCCTTCCTAGCCCCCTTTTAGAAGGATATCATTAGCTCCATTAATACGAAAAGCTCGAGAAATGGTGTATTTTTAGATCCAATTCTCGCTCCCCTCTTTGAGGATGGTATTCATGTTTCAAGAAGGGGTAACTATCTTCATAACCATGTAAACCTTAAGGAGGATTCTTCCTCCCAACGAAGCCTAACACCTAACCCTTTATAATCTAATCTCGTGGGAAGAAAATCGCACTTGCTTAAGGCTCAACAAAAGGTGGTTCAAGATACAAGGAGGGGAAATCAAAATACCATTTCTAGGGTCCTTAGAGTATGGAACTTCCCTCTTGGAGCCTCCCTCATTAGTATGGTTTCCTTTAACCCTAAAGGGCTAGGGGGTGCCCATAAAATGTTAGCCCTCAAACAAGTCATTCTTAATCACAAGTTAGATATAGTTTTGATTCAGAAAATAATGGTTGATGGCATTAGAACTAAGGATACTTTTGATCCATGGATTTAGAATTGGTATTTTTTTTTCTATGGATGAAAAATGGAAATTGGGAGGGATTATTACTGACTTGAGTCTAGTTTTCAAATATCTCTCCTCATAATCTCTCAAATCCATTAGTCAAATTGGAAGCTAACGATTAACTCTAACTATTCCAAACATTTATGGCTCATGCTCTAATTGGATTCCCCTTTGGGAAAATTTATCAACCATTGGATTGTTGGAAAACCAATTTACCATATTAGAGATGACCTTAATCTTACTTTCTCTTTGAGAAAGGTCTACAGTTTTAATCCTATGTAGGACCCCCAAAGTGGATATTTTCACAATTGTTTTTGATAAACTTCGATGAATTGATGTAGAGTCATTCAAACGTTCTCCTACTTGGAATTTTTTTTGTTCTAATGAGGAAGAAATATCCAAACATCTTAACTGCATCTTGGTGTTTGAAGCCCTAATATGGGGTTCCTTTTCTATGAAATCTTGGGTGTCTTCTAGGGTTTTTCTAACCAATTCCCTATCTTTCTTAACTTAGTTCAAACATGGATAAGTCACCTCTCCTTTTAAATTCAACCCTACATGGATAAGGGAGGAATATTACAAGAAGCTTGTTGAATAAATGTGGGAGTCTCTTACTTTCTCCTCTTTTCCCTCTTTATCTATGTATCAATTTTCCACCAATCTTTCAAAGATGAAATAAGTTACTAAAAGATGGATGATTTCACAAAACACAAAATCTGTTAGGCCCATATACTACTAGTGTAAACCCTTATTGTTATTAGTACAACCCACTTATTATATTGTTGTACCCATGTAGTCCCCATATTGCTACTATTGTGCCCCATAGAAGCCCACTATTGTTATTATTGTGCCCTTACATTATTATTGTTATGTCGGCTCTGATTATATTATGATCCCTTAGACTCCTATATATAGAAAGGAGGTCGTGTCATTTGTATCATCCAAGAATTGTTCATTTGTGTAATGTAAAGGAGGCTTCCTGCTCGAAGAGGCTTATTTCTACGGAATTCATCTATCTTTTCTATCTTTTGTGAGCTGGTTTCATAACATTTGGTATCAGAGCTTTGGATTCTAGGGTTTTGCTGCTCCAAACAGGTCATCGTGGCATTTTCGCTATAAATTTCTTTCGGTGGCATTTCAGAAGCTAAAGAAAAACCCATTTGAGAATAAAGCTTTCTGAATCTTGTATACGAATTTCAGATCTTTTCCCACTATAATTTCAGATATATGATCTGTGGAAGTTAGGGTTTTTGCATACTCCCGAATTACATTCTTAACAGGTGACTTGGGGAAAATAGTCATAACTTTCTCTCTGAGTATCAGATTGAAATTTCATAAGAAGTTACAAAAACAAGACGTACTATAGTTTCTTGTATATATTTTTCAGATCCAAAGGTCGAAACAGTGACACATGGCACGTCGTACAAGTTCGCTCTACTTAACTAGTCTATACTCAGGTCACCCTGGGAGATTTTGCATAACTCTTCCTTGGAGAATCCAATTTGGATCAGAATGGTGGCATTGGAAAGAGGACACAGAGGGCTACTGCAGGTCATGATTTTGAAAGAGGAAGATTCGAAATTACATAGTTACAGTGGTTTCAAGATCGAGCTCCTAAAATCAAGAAAAAGCGAGATGAGGAAGTTTGATGGCAAGGATCTGGTAAATTGGATACTACATATGGAGAAATATTTTGATCTACATGGTGTATCACTGTTACAAAAGGTATGTATTGCATCTAATTATTTAGAACCAAATCAATTTGTATAGTATAAAGGGATTTGTTCTCATAAACCACTTGTCACATGGTCAATTTTCATGGAGGAAATGATAGCACATTATGAGGATACAAAGAAAAACACCTTCTTTAGCCAATTGATAAATCTCAAACAAAAGTGTTCAATGGAAGAGCACATTGAGGACTTTCAAAAATTGAATATAAGGGAAAATGTTATTCCAGAGAAGCAGAGGATTGATGTCTCCATAGGGACTTTAAAGGATAACATTCAAGATGAGGTTCATCTTTGGGAACCTGATTCATTGGAGAAGGCATTCAGGTTGGCAAGAAAAGTGGAAAGCAAAATTATGGAAAAAATGAATTGTACCCCTCACAACTATAAACATGGAAGTGTTGTTTCTCCTAGCCTTCCACAACCCACAAGGGTGTGTTGAAGCCCCAAAAATCTGTTCTACAACAAAGGGGATACCCACCTGGTCCGGACCTTGAAAGCAACTCCTTTTCCTTTTGGGATGGTGGGTCCGACTGGGGATAATGGGACCAGTTTCCCAATTTGTGTGTGTTGATGAGAATCGATATTTCTGTTTTCTAAAGATTTCTATGTAAAATGCTTTTAATCTAAGTCTAATTTAAAACATGCAATTGTATTCTAATGAACATAAATATTTAATTCTAAACTAACCCGGGATTCAACTTTTCACTTATGCGATCTAAAATAATTTCGAACAGCAATTGGTAATAAAGATCATTCAATTGCTACAAGAAAAGAATTCGATAAAAATGAATTGTTTCGTATAAAAAGTTAGCTGAAACAATTGTGAGAATCATATCGCATAATAAGTCATTCATATATTGAGCATAAACAGAATATTCATTACCGTACAAAAGTGCCAAATAATAACTCAAACATTGAGGCTTTCATATATAAATATCTAATCATAAAATATTACTTTGACACATAAGCAGAAACCATTAAGAGATAAAAGTACCATTGATAACAAGTTCTGCTCATGAGCTTCAACAATATAGATTTATTTCTTCCTAATTCAACATCTACTAAGAGTACAAAAGTGCATTTCAGTAGCAGATATTAAACACAGATATCAATAAATCTCGTTCCATTCATTCATCAAAACCTCCTCTGAGGGTGCAAAAGTGCTTGCTCTGAGGAAATGTTTTTGACAAATTTCAGGACCCTTCTCTAAATGCATAAGAGGGGTTAAAATACTACTTCCTAAATACTAAAAATAGTTTATTACAAAAATATAGAAGGAGGTTTAAATCACCATCCTCATGTAAGGAAAAATAAATCAAAATTAAAACTAAAACTGAATCTGGAAATTAACTATCTATGTATCTGTTCTCTGAGGTCGCAAGCATTCATCATCGACTTGAGGAGCGTTGGTTGGCCGACCTCCGATTTTAGTTGTCCTACGAAAATAGAATCAGAAAATGATGGCGCTATTTTCTCGGTAGAGTTCATAAGGCATTTTAGAGTCATGCATTGACTATGTAGTTTAACCAAGTACTGCCAGTAAGTATCCCAGTTTAACTTGGTTAACTTCTTAATGGAATCTGCCCTTTCCTCAGCCTTTTGTCTCCAACTTATCTGCAGTTGATGTGCCTTTGGGAGAAATCCGAGTGCAATCTCTGAAATGAGGTTTGCTCTGTGAAGGTTTTCATTGACACAGTCAATGACGTTGTTTGCCACTATAGCCGCTTCTTCTACTGCCTGTTCCACCTTCCTAATCTGTGTGTCCCACTTATTGAAAAGCATTTCTTTGTGGGATTTATTGATTCTGAGTACACCTGCTTTCTTTCCTTCTTCCGATTCCTGCCAAGCCATATAATGATAAATTATTTTGTTAATTAAATCATAATTATGTCACAAGTCCACGACTTGATTGGTAATTTTGTCATTCATCTCACAACGGGAACTCCATTGCGATATTCTTTGGCATAATGCCTCTTGTTGTTGCAAGAGTTGGTTGTTTAAGGCAAGGGCTTCTGAGACAAACTCTGTAAGCTTGGGATCATCTCTATGCATCTCTCGTATAGCTTGCAACTGATTTTCTTTTTCAGCTAAATTGTTCTGGTATCCCAGCTGCATCTGTTGAAAATCTTGCTATAATTTTTCCAACGTCTCCTCTACTTCTCGGTTAGCGCTAGCTTGTTGTAGCTATTGCTACAAAACTTGAATTTGTTCCTATTTATCTTTAAGTAATTGTTGTACCTCAGATGCTTTATCAATTTTAGCAGAATCATAGGCTCCTGTGATCTGAGATAACTTAGTCATGTTTTCAGTAGGGTCAGTGGTAGGGTCTCGCCAAAGGACGTCTAACTGTTATGCCTTAGGTGAGAGCATGCTGTTGAGTTTTCTCTTCTTTCTTTGCTTTCTTACCACTGCCTTATGCTGTGGGATATAGAATACATCTAGAGGAGGAATCTCTTCTATCTTGAGCATGATTTCAAATGATGGGATAATGGGAATATGCTCTACCTCTGGAGCATTGCTGACTGTTTCCATGATCATATTTGTCACTATCTGTACTGTAGTTTTAGGTGCCCTCATGTTCAGATCCTCAATATTAATCAGTTCATTGAATGTTTCCCACTCTTTATCTAGCTCCGTTCTCACTGGTTTTGGTGGCTGGATGGTGGGAGGGAGAACTTTTACCTATGGCGTAATCAAAACATGTTGCTCTGGGTGCTCTGTAGACTGGGCAGTATCTCTAATTGACCCTTCACTCTTATTATGGTCGCTCTCGGACCGTTTAGAGCGTTCTGTTGATTCTTTCCTAGATTTAGATCTGGACCTGTCTGTATCTGAACTTCCACTTAAACTGATACTGGGAGTCGATTCCCTTATTGGTTCCAAGTGTAATTTATCCAAAGGAATGTTAGCTAGTCTCCTTTCTCTGTACAATTTGAATTCTTGGAATTCAGCTAGGGGAAATTTAATTTGAGCCATATGCAAAAATTATTTAAATGTGCTTTTCTGCTGAAAGGTATCATCAAACAGATCATCTTCTTTAGAAAATATTTTATCTTGATATCAGTAGTGAAATTCTTAATGACATCATAGGGGTCGAACTGTCTCCCTGGAAACTTGAACAGTCATAGACACAGCATATTATCTACTTCTTTGAATGCATGACCTAAATTGAACAGTGAAAAGGCCCCACATGCTACAGGAAATTGTGGCCAAATGGCCTTCTTCTTATCTTTCAACTCTTTGCTCATTCCCCCCACCCCGTAGGTCTGGTAGGCAATTTATCGGGCCAATAACTTATCAAGGACATATAAGGGTAGAAAATGAGGGGAAGGTGTTGCATGTGGAGCATGATTGTTCAGAGGTCTTTGTTTCAGCCGGATGTATACCCCAGGAAGTTTTGTACACCCCTCCACGC
>APFE030619210.1:77655-102974 GCA_000404065.3 Pinus taeda
ACTTATGTTTAGTTTAGGGTTTTTTGCCCTAGAAGGCAACCCCTCTCTTTGTATGAGGGTATTGTATTTGAGGCGGCGATATTGATGTGTATTCTGTGTGTGAGCGAGAAACAGAGATGTGAGACTGTGAGAGAAAACAGAGGATATTACAGCGGCTTTGCTGTAGGTTGTGTCTCTTCATTTTGCTGGATAATAGAAAGGAAGGACTGGCTGTTCGAGGTGGACGTAGCCCAAACTGGGTGAACCACGTATATCTGTGTCTCTCTTGTTTTGTGCGTTTTCTGTGTTTATATTTCTGCATTATTTCATGTGTTCCATTGCTCCGTAATATATAATTTTCTAACAGAAGCAATGCTTCTAAATACTCTGACATAGGTGAAAAGCTCTTCCCCAAACCATCTTGTGACAGGGAGAATATCAACTTCCACTTCAGGGGGGAAATCTTGGGGCATCCTTATTATACAACATTCTGTACATAGGAAACATAATTCCTGGTAGGTTCTATAAAAATACGGAATTAACTTGGAATCCCACAATTCCTTATCATAAATATGAATGGGCAAGGAATTCTGGATAGTCCACTTCCAACCCATTAAAGGAAATTTAGAAAGATAACAGATTGCGTCCATAACATAAGCAGCTAAATAGAAAGGAGGATAAATCCTCTGAGTGGTAGTTCTTTTGGACCAGTAGTTCCAAATAGCTAAAGCTAAATTATCAGACAATATCTGAGCTCAATCCATAATAGTGGCATTAGTGACTGCATCTAATAGGGGTAGCCACTCAGATGAAAACTTGTTGACGTTGGGCTTTCCATATAGTCTACATAGCATAGCAGCAGCAAAGCAATATGGGGAAGAGAGGGAACCAGTACTGTACATACTATGTTTGTCCTTTTTCAATGGTTCTTCCTTCGCCGACCAGTTCTTGGTACATTCTGCTAAGTCTTCGTTTTCTTTGGTAAAATTCTCCACAAACTGCTTGTTGTACGTTGCTCTGGTAGATGATACATAAGCCTTAAATCTTGTGCAATGAATGACTCAGTGAGGTCTTGGCCTCGAGTCTTGAATTGTTTGTCTGTTATATCAACACTGTCTAGTACCCACTTGACCATGTCTATGTATGGAAGAATCTTTGGTCTTGCCACTATTCAGTGCAAGAATGAACATGAAAGTTAAGTGATTGATGCCTCAGACGACCCGCATGAGTCTGCAGTTGCTTTAACCTCCATAATTCTCGGCTTTCATTCTTCAAGCAGACTATCCATGCTTTCCCAAGTAGTTATGCTAGCATCTTTGTTACAGGTGGTGTCTGTGTATAAGGGCATCATTTCTTTGTCTTCAGCAACTGGAGCTTTTCCCTTCTTTCCCATTACATTTTGCGCACTACTGCATATATTACTCTGCTTGCTGCTCCTGCAAATTTACAAGTCAGGAAAGAATAATGATAAGAGATAAAGTTACAGGAAAGCTCTTTAATTTTGAAATCATATCCAATAGACCACCCTACGTGAAATAACCTTTTGATCAGTGTCAAATCTTATCTCATAAATGACCACCAACTAACCACTAAATTGACATTAATGCCCATAACTCAGTATCGGATTTCGAGAAAAACTTTTGATCGAAGGATGAGCCCTGCAGATCTGTGATAAAGCGATTTTGTGATTTGCTTTGCAATAAGGCAGATCGCAATATCGCTAATCTGTTTTGTTAACAATCATTCATTATCTTATGTATATGCGAGATGTGATTTGCAAGATGCCTTATCGCATATCGCCAGATCGGGATATTTTACCTTATGTGATAGTTGCGGCATGTTAGGGCCTACATCTACCTCAATCTGAGAAAGGCAGGTCTAGGGTAACATCAAACCACACTTAACCTGGTAGCTAGCCCTACCAAGTCGGGAGAGGGCTCTCTCCTTGTCAATCTCAAAGAAAATATGGCAAATAAGGCTTCAGATGATTGAAATGAATATTAATTTAAGGCTAGGTATTTTTTCTTAGAGGAATTTGATTGATTTTAATGGTTGGTTGCTGGATCAGATGGAGAAGGCAACTTTGGGGTCTGAGAAATTAACACAGATTTGCAGAGGTTTCTGTGGGGCGAGGTAGGCAAGTGTTTTAGCACTTTGAAATGAGTGTAATGGTGAGTCTAAAGACTGTTGAGGAGCTGGAGAGGGCATGCAAGTGTCATGAGTCCTTTTCAAATAGTAGAAAACATGTAGAACTAAATAAACCCCAAGGTAGAGCACTGAAACACCAACGAATTCCACCCTTTAAACTTGATTCGTTTAGCTATGCAGAAAGAGAGATATGATGGCACACATAAACATAAGATCAACCTAATTACAGAGAAGCAAACAATTCTAATTCACATTACCACAAGAATCCCACAAAATGTTGCAAAAACCTGGTTTATTTCCTTGCCAAACTACAGAAGTGATGTACAAAGTAGCTCAATGCATCCACAAGAGTCCAACCTTGACAAATGACTAAGAAAGTACAAGATATAGGCATCAAACCACCCATGCTAGCCATTAGGGGTCGAATCCATCAGTCAATGAGCTGTTTCAACAAGATCTAAACTAGAAACTGAAAAAAAGGTAGTGGAACAACTTGCCTCTAAAACAATGGATATTAATTCATTCAACTCAAAACCGCCTAAAACTGATGTATCTACCTCCTTAAGTCATTTTTCATCATTTTTACATCAAAGTACATAAATTTACATCATATTACATCACGAATTTTACCATGAGAGAGAAAAAGTCAAACTGGTAGAAAACTAGGTGAAAATTTGAGTTTTTGAGCAAAATTGACAAAATTTTGCTTAATGCACAGTGCCATTTGCCTGATGCGTAGTTCCTTTTCCAAGCTGAGTTTGAAGGCCTTCCCCTTTACCAAATTTGCTCCAAGATGGCTTGTGGGAAAGGTCAGTCTGTCTACTTTCTAGGAAAAGTGTAATTTTTGTATTTTGTGTCCGTTTTCCCCTTAAAAAATCAGTTCTCCCAAGACTGCTTCCTATGGGTCCAAAAAGTGGTAGTGAGAGCATTTTTGGGGTGTTCTTTGCCCTTTAGGTGACCCAGAACTCCCCCAAAATTCATGAAATTTTCTGGGGTTTCATATTTTGTCATGGGGAATCCAAAAATGTAATTCATTCCTTGAAATTCCCAACCCACTCAATGTGCAGCGCCACCGGATGAGATTTCCTATGTTTTGCAAAAACTTTGATGCGCAGCGCCATTTTGCAGAACGATTTTAGAGGCCTTCATGGTGACCAAATTGGGTGTAGGATATCTTGTTGGAAATCTTGTTGAATCTACTTTCAAAACATCTTGAATTTTTCAATTTGGAGTTCATTTTCCTTGTCAAATATGAAATCTCCCAATACTGGTCAAAATGTGCAAAATGAGGTTACCTAAATACAGAGTGTTGTTGCAGTCAACTTTTGTTGTTGCAGTCAACTTTTGAAGATCTTCCTAAACTCTAAATTGAGCTCATGATAGCTCATTGGAAATATATTTGTGCCTATTTATCATTTCACTCATCAAGAAAGTCATTCTGCCAACCAATCTAGGCAAAATCTTGATTTTCCCAAGGTCACTCCAGAGGTGCAGCAATTCTTTTGAGGCAACTATATTTTTGACATTTCTCTAAAACCATGAAACCTGTGTAAACAATGAAGGATTTTTTTCTTCCTTGGCCTATTTTGGACAAAAACCTCTCTCATTTTTTCCAAATTCATTTTTCCTTGCTTAGAAACATCATTTGAGTAAAACGTATCCCGATGTGTGGAATAAGGGATTTGTCGAAATGAAGTGAATGAAGGGGATAAGGGGCTTCTAAATTCTTTATAAATTTTTTGGAAGTAAGGAGGGATGTTAGGAAACAGGGGAAAGTGGAATTTCAAAGGTTGAGTGAGGGGAAGGGGTCCAGAAGGGAAAAACACAGGGCTAGCCTAGAAAATTGTCAAATTGTAGCAAGAAGCTAGGGTTTGTGGGAAAATGATGAATTTGAGGGGTATCAATGATGGGAAGTGTTTAATAAGGTACTTTAAGGATAGGGTAAGGTGTATGAACATTAGGATACAAGTTTTGTTGATGATTTGACCATACAAGAGAAATTACCTTCAAAACCCTAGGAGAGGGAAATGGGCCTTACCCAAGCACAACTGAAACATGTGGTAGCAAGGGGGTAAGCAAGGAGTTCAGTCATGCTAATAGGTTCCTCTCTGATAATTTTCTCACCCTTGTGAGGTCTTCTAGGATGTACATTCCTTTCTCTTGAACTGTCACTTAGTGTTTCCTCTTCATAACTTAAGTCATTGTTTCTTGCCATGGTGCTTGGTGCTTGTCCTAGGAAAATAGTGAGATGAATATATGGTGAAAAATGATAATGTAAGAAGACAAGGGTGATGAGTATAAAGAGATTTTACTCTTGGGAAATGGAATTGGGGAATAAAGGGATTGGTTTTGAGAAGCTAGGGTTTAGTGAGGGATTTAGGGTTTGGTGAGGAAATTAGTTGTTTTAGGGGAGTGTGATATGGGAAAATGGGATAAATGGAGTGATTTAGGGTAATAAAAGAGTGAAAAGGATTTGATGATGCTTTTAGTGATGGTGGAGTGAAAATTACACAATGAAATAGAAAACAGTGAAGATAAGCTAGGGTTTCATCTTCAACATGCAAGATTTGATGAAGAACACAAGTATGACCTCAAATTCAGCTTTAGGATGATGTTAACTTACTTGTAGCATGGAAATGTAGCATTTTTTAAGGTTATGGCACGATTTCTAACGATTTAGGAAGTTCTGGACTGATGCGCAGCACACTAGGCCCAATGCGCGGTGCCCGTTCAAAATAACACTACAGGCAAGTCTCTGATGCGCATCGCCAGCCTGTTGCGTAGCGCACTACCTCTGATGTGCGGCGCCAAGCCAGGTTGCTTGAAAAACAAGGTGTTTTTTGTCTCCTTCGCTCCAAATTGCGATTTGTGCTCTCTAAGAGTATTTTGCACAATGAAATGACAAATGGCACTCCTTTCACTTTATATATGGATGACTTTTAATTTTTACTTATCCCAAACCCACTTTTCAAATGTCAAAGTCACTTTTGTTCATGAGCTCTATTTTTTCATTTGACTTGACTTTCTTAATCACTTGGCAAACTGATGCATTGATGGTTTTGCTTTTGTCTGTAGTGACTGGAGTTGGCAAGGTGAGCAAGGGCAGCAGCTTTGAACTTATTACATATAGAAAAAATGGAAATTACATAAAAAAAATTTGCACATAGAAATAAAAACTCTGTTTTCACCTCAAAACTGAGTTTTGAGGTAAAAACCACTTATTGAGCATATCATCATTGGAATTTTGATTTTGTGAACTTATTAGACCTCCTCATGTGCCTACTGACTGTTTATTGGGTTTTTGCTGACCATGGTGACAAACCCTAGACCTAATGAGACCTAAAACCCTAAAAATGATTTTTGCAAATGTAATGACAAAAAATGATTGTAAATGACCTAAACATGTGAAAATAGGCCAGCAGGTAAATGACATGAGGGAAATTGACAATGAACCTCTACCATCAGTTGATCCATGACCTAATGGAATGTAGTTGATCGGATGGGACAGCTAAAATGCATGCAAAAAGAGAAATTTGATCACTAATGGAGGGATGAAGATACCGACACTAACACGGCATATAAAATCTGCGATGCGCGATGGTTTTTCAAGGCGCGCGATCTCGCATCGTAATTTCGAATGGGATGTTTATATTATGTTCCCCATTACCCTTTGCGATGTGATGTTTTATTGTTAAGAGAACAATTATATTCGGAACTTATCATAAAACTTAGTTTTTTAGGTTTTGCAGGTGTTTTCCTAAGTTTATGATAGCATGTTTTATTCAAAGGGAAACATAAGTGCTAATTTTTTGTTTTTTAGAAGGGTCCCCATTTATTTAGCTTTATTACTAAAACTAAATAAAAAGGGGGGTTGTTGCTGGCCACAACAGGATGACACCATGACAATTGGGAGAAAAAAGAGAAAAAAGGGCTTTGTTACAATTGTGATAGCAAATGCACTAAAGGTCATAAGTGTGCTAAGAAGAAATTATTTTACATAGATTATGAAGAGGAGGAAGAAAAGGATCAAGAAACATCAAAAGAAGAGGATATACACCATGAACCAACCCCAGAGAAAGAATAAATGAATCTGACCATATCTTTTAAAGCATTGGCAAGAATTAGCACTCCTCAAAATCTCAAGATAGAAGGACATATCAAGAAGAAAAAGGTTCAAGAAGTGAAAGATCACATTGAGAAAGAAGAAATGAATCCAACCATATCTTGTAATGCATTGGCCAGAATTACCACTCCTCAAACTATCAAGATAGGACATATCAAGAAGAAAAATGTTCAAGAAGTGAAAGATCACATCGAGCATCAAGAAATGAATCCGACCATATCTTGTAAAGAATTGGAAGAAATTACCACTCCTCAAAATCTAAAGATAGAAAGACATATCAAAAAGAAAATGGTTCAAGCAGTGAAAGATCACATCGAGCATCAACAACAAGTTCTCCAACTTTTAAAGGATAACGCCACTTTGGTGCGGAATCAAATGAAACAACAGTTAGATCAACATTGCAGCGAAAAATGTTTTGATGTAGGTGATTGGGTATTTTTACGGCTACATCTCAAGAAAGCTATTTATGAGAATGAAATCTTAGCAATACTACATGCACTTAAGAAATGGCGAACTTACCCAATGGGAAGACATTTCAAGGTAAAAATGGATCATGATAGTCTTAAATACCTTTTAGAACAAATATTATCTTTAGAAGAATAGAAAAAATGGGTCACAAATATGTTGGGTTATGACTTTGACATCATCTATGGAAAATGGAAGCAAAATTTTGTTGCAGGTGCACTCTCAAGAAAGGATGAGGATGTGGAAGCATTGTTTTGTGTTGTTTCTATTATCCAACCAGATTGGATAGATGAAGCAAGGATGAATGGAAGAAGGATGAAGAAGTGTGACCACTCATTCAAAAGTTACAAAAGATCCCAGTTCAAACAATATTTATAGAACATGATGAAGAAGGAAAAATCATATTGGAACGTGGAGCAGTCACAAAAACAAGAACCCGGTAGCTATGAAATTGATCAATTTCAGAGTATCTCATCAAGTGGAAGAACTTACCCATTGAAGATTCCACATGGGAGGACAATAGTTTTATACAGAAGCATCAAGAACTACTCAAGTGTTGAGGACAACACCTTTTTAAGGAGAGGGGCATGTTAGGCCCATATACTACTAGTGTAACCCCTTATTGTTATTAGTACAACCCCCTTATTATATTGTTGTACCCATGTAGTTCCCATATTGCTACTATTGTGCCCTATAGAAGCCCACTATTGTTATTATTGTGCCCTTACATTATTATTGTTATGTCGGTTCTGATTATATTATGACCCCTTAGACTCCTATATATAGAAAGGAGGTCTTGTCATTTGTGTCATCCAAGAATTGTTCATTTCTGTAATGTAAAAGAGGTTGCCCCCTCAAAGAGGCTTATTTCTAAGGCATTCATCTATCTTTTCTATCTTTTGTGAGCTGGTTTCATAACAAAATCCCAAATTGTGTTTAAGGACATTGAATCTCATATTAAACAATTGCATGAAAATAACGCCTTAAGCTCTTTATTTAAAAGGAGAGTTAGCTCCATTGTGAACTCTATAAGCCACTTGTCAACATCTATTGGAGAAGGGAGAAGCAACGTGTTGTCTAAAAATGTGTGCTATATGGATAAAAAAGGGGACAATAATATGAAATTATTTCACCAATTTGATTTTTTTTTAAAACGAAATCAATTTGGGAAATTAAAATGCAAGAAGGTTCATTTTTAAAATATATTGCTAACAAAGGGATTTGAAAATTTGTCTATTTTCAACAAAACATAGAGGTGTCTAATTTAGGAAATTTTAGAGGTGATTCCCAAGTTTAATCCCATTTTCAAAAAGGACATGAATCAATTCTTGGAAGGGGAAGTTTCAAAGGAAAAAGTTTGGGTAGCTCTTGAACATATCCAAATAGGAAAGAGCCAAGGTCCTAAAGGTTTTGCTATTGAATTTTTTTCTAGGCTTCTTTGACCTATTAAAACATTATTTTTTCCAAGTGATCATAGAATCTTAAATTTCAAGCAAAATGTTGGGGCTCTAAATTATACTTTTATCATTGAGAATGAAGTTTCCTTTTATGATTATTTTCCAATTTCTTGCTATGGTTTCATTTATAAAATTGTGAGAAAGGTCACTTCACTAGGAGTTAACCCATTATGAGAAAGATCATTTTGAAAGAACAATTTGGCTTTATTTAGCATAAGAAAATCCATGACGTAGTGTTGTTCACCCAAAAAGCTATCCATTTGTGAAGTTATCCAAAAAAAAATGTGGTGACTCTCAAATCAATTTATCTAAATATTTTCATAGAGTAAGATGGAATTGTGTTCTTCTAGTTTTGATAAATATGTAAATGTGTCATTTGACTTTCAATTGGATAAAGCGTTGTATCTTTTCAGTCTCATTTTCAATTCTCATAAATGATTTTCCCTCTAGTTTCTTCAGACCCTCCCAGAGGCTTAGACAAAGTTTCCCCTTATATCCTTTTTTTCTTTCTTATAGTGGTAGAGGAGATAAGTAAGTTAAGTGGTGAAGCAAGAGAAAAGGGAAGGCTTAGGGGCATCAAGGTTTCCTCTCAAGAATGTTTGACTCGTCGACTCTTTGTAAACGATGTGATTTGCTTTGCTCGGGGATCCATTAGGGATCCTACATCATTGAAAACTTCCATGGACTTGTTTTGTAGAGCTACAAAAATGGAGTTAAGCAATAAAAAATCATGTTTCCTTCCTAACAACCTCTTAAGTGATCTTCTCTAGCAAGTTGTTCCTCCCTTTCCCCTTTCCCTACAAAAATATGGGCGTTGGCTTTAATTATATTAATTATTTCTCAAATTGAATGGTTATAGATTTTTAGACTAGATTTGGTTATTTAAAAAAGTAGAAAGGATCAACAAATTGCTTTCTAGAAGGGTTCATTTGGTCTTTGTTAAGTAGGTGTTTGAGAGCATTCCAATATTTTGGAATTTCATATTCATTTCGCCTAAGGAAATTCTCACCAAAATTAGAAACTCCATCTCTCATTTTTTTATGGTCTAAATTATGCCTTTCTAGAGGAATTCCTTTAGTTAAATGGAGTCAAATCACCTCCCCAAAAAATATGGAGGTTATAGGATTAAAAATATCTTCCTCTTTGGCCAATCACTAGTAGTTAGAATTATGTGGAGGATGATCAAAAACTCATCCTTATGAGAGTGGGTGATGAGTTCCAAGTATCTCGAGGTTTTTCAATCAAAGAGTGGTTTAGGCAACATAGAAAATTATCTAAAGGCGCTATAGTTTGGAGGGATCTAATTTCACCTTAACCATTTATTGCAAGGTGGAAATCTTGGAGAATTAGTGATGGTAACAATGTTAAAATTAGAGAGGACCCTTGGATTGGAGCATAAAATGATTTGTGTCTCTCAATTCCTCTTATCTAGTCCCTTCATGCAACTAAGGTATGTTATATCAATGATTCCAAGGCCCAATCTCCTAAGGTCAGTGGGAGATTAGGGTGGAAATTGAAGGAAGATCTTGGGATGAATGATACAAAATAAAATGAATGGAATTATTTTATTGGCATTTTGGTTTGACTTTAATAAAGCTTATAAAGTGTGGAAAAATCTCTTTTGTTGGTCTAAAAGTATGCTCCACCACCATTTTTTCCCCACAAAACTAAGATTCCAAAAAGTTTGTATAACCCAATTTGGTATTGAATTCCCCTTAACCAAAAAAGAAGCTTCGTGCTATGTTGAAATGAAATATAACTCTTTGGCTCACTCTTAAAGATAATTTTTTGACTTGGGGGATTAGATTGAAAAGGGTATTGATTGGGCCTAGAAGATGTTCTCCATGTAAGCTACAAGAAAAAATATATTATCTTTCTTTTTATCATGATTATATAGTCCAAGTCCTAAGTATGTTATCTCTGGATTTCAAGCAAAAAGCTTGTTTGATTGTAAATATTGTCGTGGATTGTAATTCATGTAAATAATGTGGAAATGTAAACATTGACTGGCTGAGAGAAGTGGAGATGAATTCAGAGGTCTAAGGAGGAGGATTTTCTTATAAACTCAAGCCATTATATTTACTCCACCACCTATATCCTTGATGAATTTATGGCATTGTTGGTGCAAACATTGAATTCAAGCATGGGATTTCTAAGTGAAGGACAAGCCTCTGTAGTCTCGGTTCTCGTGGAGTGTCGGTGTGGTAAGAACACAACGAAAGGACATGAAGTAAAGGCCTACTGGGAGACAAGGGTGTGGGTTGCAAAGATGCAAGAGGATGCACATATACATTGTGTAGTGGGAGAGAAAGGAATATCTCGTGAAATAAGGAATAATGAATGTTGAACGAAAAAGAAGGCAGATTGCGAGAATTGTAGTGTACATGGATCTACAAGAGAGATAGAATACCTCTCCTAGATGGTGCTTTGTGATTGAGATAGAAAAACCTTACATTTTTTTAAGACTAGTGGTATGTGCCTATGGTTGGTTGGTTAGTCAAAGTTGAGTGGAGAAGATGAATCACTTAGTGCTTGCCTTGGGGTTGATAAACCACTGGGATGCTTGTTGAAGGGCTAATAAAACCACTTTACAGACTGAGACAAACAAGTTCTTGTTGAAATCAATTGATAAACCACTAAGTGATAGTCTTGGGGATGATAAACCACTTATGTACTTTCTCAGTAAGTTGATAAAACTCTTGGATAGTGGCATCTTGACTCTTGTAGTGTTTTCTTAGAGAAGCCAATTGATAAACCACCCATGTAGTGTATTCATTCTCCTAGAACTGAACAATACTCACTGAGCATTGGGTGAATCCTTGTAATTCATTTCTATTTGGGTAGAGGATATTGTGGTGCTTTCTATTGGAGATAGTTGATAAACCACCTAAACAGTGGGCCCTTCTCCCTGTTCATCTGTGACTTAACCTCAGTTTGAATAGAGAGCCACTGTGGTGCTTACTGTTGGAGGTGGTTGGTAAACCACCTAGATATTCGACTCTTCTTCTCGATTATTTGGTTGATTTCTATTGGTGAGAATAACCTTGAGCACTCATCTCCTCATACTCTCAATATAGCTCGAGGGTGGTCAACCGCAAGAAATATTGTGGTGTAGTTGGGCTATGGTTGGATGGAGAGTTGAAGTCCCTCCCTTAGTTTCCAGTCATTCAAGTTATACATATAAGTGTGTTTATTTACACTTTTTTTGAACTATGAATAGTGATATGTTGTTACGTATTATAACATTGCATGCATATAAGCATTGATTACAAAGGAATGTGTTATTCCTAGTTGTTTGTAATGAGATGGTTATGTGAATGATTCTCATGTTTATGAAAGGTTGGAGGACTATGTATGGATGTGTTGGTATTATTCTAATTTATGGAGCTATTTACATGGTTATGTATGAATTTGTAATATGATTAGTGGAATTATTATAGTGTATGAAATTCATTCCTTAGCATGATATGGATTTTATGGATTTCTATGCTTAAGGTTGATGAAAGTTCGTGATTGATTTTGTACATGGTATGACGTCACATCGATATATCTAATGGAGTCAAATTGGGACCCATTATGGGGTCATTATGGTGTTGTTGTGTTGAATTTACAAGGCACTACTAGCTATGGTTTAGCTAAGTGTTGATTCCTGATAGTAGGCATGTTATTGAAACCATTTATTGTATTTCTAGCTTGAGTCAATGTCTAAAATGTTGGAGTTGGAATGAAGGTTTCATTCCTATGAAAATCAGTGTTTTGAGCAACATTTTGTATCATTGGAATCATAGGCTAAGTCCCTAAAACCCATAAAAGTTCCCAAGTATGAAGAACTACAAAGAATCAGGTTGTATATGTTGGAAAATGTAATTAGGTTTGGTCTTCATAAATATCATTGTACTTAATAATGTCATTGTATATATTATGTAAAACAAAAAGAAGAAAAATAAATTTTATTTTTCAAGCATGGGTTTCATGCTCAAGTCAAATTATTATTATATTTAATCATGTTCTTCATGCTCATTATTATTTGTATTGGTCAAAATCAAAGGCTTATTTATAGCCTAGAAAAAAAAACATTTGTAATTTGGGTGAAAATTGTCTCTAGATGCAAAGTCGATCCTACCCAAGAAGACATGTTTATTCAGACCCCTCTAGATAGTATAAATAAAGGAATAATTGAGCTTATTTGGACAAACACAATTCACATGATTTGTTTTGAAATGTCGCATAAGGAAGGAGGGTTGAAGTCTGAAATTGACAAGTAAAGAAGGGTTTCTCTTGCAGATTGGATTTGTGGAAGTTTTGCCTTGACATGTCTCTTGTTGAAGGTTTGTTCTTGATGTTGTGCATGTTTTTGGTCTCTTTTTGTTGATGGATTTGTTATGTGGAAGGAGGGTTTGACTTGGAATCTTGAAGGTTGGAGTGTTTTTATGGTCATGGGTCTTAGATATCTCACTTTAATCTGATTCTATAAGAAGAGAATTTTTCTAGGTTTTCACCCTAGCTTGGAGCTTATATCTTGTGTTCTTTGTTTCTTTTGATCTTCATATTTTTTATGTTTTGTAATTGCTTGATGAAGAGAACATAATAAACATTAATAAGAATCTAACAATATTCACAAGCAATTATCAAAAAAGAGAAATATACCCTAATGTATAGTCATTGCTTTCTCAACATGGTATCAAAGCTAAGGTTGGCAGTTTGAAGATCACATTCCTATTGACATCCTTGAAAAGGACTTTGTAGAAATCCTCATAAAAAAAATATGATCATGTGATCCAAACTAAATATTTTCAAGTATCTAAGAAGTCTACATTGATGTCGAAGGTCGAAACTATGGATATCTAAATTCAGTGGTTCTCTGGCTCGCGTATTTTATTTTATGGTTCATATTTTACTTGAAGTGGCTCACCTTTATAATTGGTGGCTCACCCTTATGATTGAAGTCTCGCATTAGCATCTTTTTGAATCGTTATATTAAACAATGACTCATTCTATCTATATAGTAAATTCATTATCACTTGTATCTTACCACTTTGAGGCGCACATCTTCATGATCATATGACATGCTCTCTATTGTAACTCGCATTATTTATGGTTCAAATTAATCTTGATGGATCGAATCTATATAGTGGCTCGTTTTTGCATTAAATATATGGTACACCCTATATATTTGTGTTGCATTGGTATTTACGGTTCAATTGTCACAGTGGTTACACACCTCTTGACTTTGTGGCTTGTTACTCTACACAATAGCATCGCTTTCCAGTGGCTTAATAATTTAGTTCTCTGAGATCGTAATCCTTTCTAGCTCAAACCATTTGCAGTTAGATTTGGGTTCGTAATCATTAATAGTGGTACAATTTTGTTTGTATGATGCTCACTACATACACTGTGGCAACATCTCATCTACTGTGGCATTAACTATGTGGCATAAAAACAATGGCATCATCTCCATGACATCGCTATGCGGCACTCTTACATTACAGATATATCGCACCACAATGGTATCTCCTTATACTTAGTGACATCTCTATGTCATCACATGACAATGGAAAAGTATCCATAACAAATGGACTTACACTAGTGTTTTCTATGAGGCATTGCTCATTCATGGCATTTCTCTACAATGATTCATATGTTATAATAATCACGCCGCCCAACGCCTGTTGCCATGACAGCTAGTCGGCAACGAGCGGTGGAGTCGGCAAGAGTAGTTGAAAATAATGATAGATTATTGTAGAATATATGGCTATCTTGTGTATAAATTTCTATGTTTGTTAATGCAATGATCAAGCTCACTTCGGTGAGTCTTCCCAGTTCCCAGTTCCATTAACCCTATCCATGATCTCTATGGCTCTCGCATTTTTGCATGACAGTGACATTTAGGCTTGATGACATTACATAACTTGCATTTTATGAAGCTTGCATGTAACCTTGCAGATAGACAGTAATTGATACAACAATACTAACATGACTGAGTTATGTGACAGAGCAGAAACTCTTACAATAACCAATTTGTATGATGATATTTATCCAATAGATTTTGGCAGTAATCCTGTTAAGATAGTGACTTCAATGTATGAAAATGATAATGACAGAAGGCTCTAACAATAACTGTAATATATATGTATGACATAACATCCTTATATATGTGGTGTACAAGTATAGTGTACGACAATGAAGGATTGTGAAGTGCGACAAGCAGCCGTGAGATTTCTTAGCTATACATATAAGGAGGCTGAATTTTATCATAAAGACAACCTGTTTAGAAGGAACTTAAAATGATCACTAGAATCTAAAGTACTTGGAGCACAAATGGACCAAAAGAATCATGAAGTTCATCCCTATGTTACAAATATAAAATGAAATCTTGGATGAAGTCAATACATATCAACTGATGATGAAGCTAGCAGCTCCAAAAAGGTTATATAGTTAGAGAAGTTGAGGCATATTTTGTTAAAGAGATTTGACAATTGAAGATAAGACAAAGGACTAGATCTTTGCAAAGAAGAGGTAAAGTAAAGTTTCAAAGGCATGTCTAATTTTTGTTTGCATTTCATGATATGTGTCAAGTTCTCTAGCTCAAGTATTTCATGATAGATAGTGACATATAATTGTTGATATGGTATCACTCCAAGTATTTAAAATGCATGAGGGTTTTGCAGCATATTTATAGAAGGTTTGCATGGTAGATCTTGATGACTGTAAATAATCTAGGGTTTATAGATCTTACAGTTTGTAACATCTTGAAGGTTTTTGGTAACTAAGGTTTGTAAACCCTAGTTGATACTTGGACTGGAAAAACTTAGAAAAGGAAACCTTAACTAATTATTTCTATAAAAATAATCTAGCTTTTAAGTTTGACAAGTATGACATGGTGACAAGGGTGGTGAACAAGTCCAAGATTAAAACGGGGCCAGCCCTCTTCAAAAGGATAAGTACTCTACATTTTAGTTATCACTATTGTTATTTTATCCTTGTACTTATCATTTTTGTTCTTTCATATAGGTTGCAGGTCAAGATAAGATTCATCTAAATCCTAACTAGAAAAGGAAGAAGTAAAATAACATGGAAAATCATGAAGATGAAGAAGGGAATTGTTTATCAAGGAAATCGATTAGAGGACAAGAAGTTCACCCACCTTAGTTGGAAAGAGGGAGTTGTAAAGACCCTAATGGACATGATAGTGAATCTTTCTAATTAGTTTGTTCAAGGAACACATTTCTTATTATTGAAAGCTAAAGAGGGTAAAGTAGAACTCTATTGTAATATGAAGGAATGATGACCTCAAAGGAAGCAAGCAGTGAGATTTTGAATAATTCCACATCTTGACTAAAGACTTTTGTGATTTGGGAACTCTGATAATGTTGGGATATGATTTTCCCTCCTAAAAGACATGTTGTAGAAGTATATGAAGATGCTAGAAAGATAGTAGTTGAGATAATTTGTTGGATGATATTGATGTACCTACAGTTTCTTAGTTTGACCATGAAACACATAAGTTGTGTGGATAACACTATTGATGGCTTGAAATAACTTAAGGACAAAATTGATATTTGGAAAGTTGAGATGACTTATTGAAGAATATGAAGTAGAACTTTGTTATGAAGAATAGAAGGCATGTGCTAGAATCTGTGAGGAAGTTTGGCTCCTTGAAGATGATAGATGATGAACCATTTGATTATTAACAAGAACCATAAAAGTTGAAATGTGATATGATGTGATGTTGTTAGAAGCTGAGAAACTCTTTTGTGAAGATAGAATGTGAAAGAATTTAGCTTTGTAAAATGTTTTACATCTAGAAAGGTCAAAGCTTAGGTACAATGTAATGTGAGAAAGGAGGTTTGCAGCTACAACTATATCGCCACAGAAGAACAAGTAGTTGATGTATTGATGAAGTATGAGACCAATTAAGGATTATGGTTATTTCTCCCTGGTTGAGAGGGAGTGATAGAGGACATTGTATTATCCATGTGTCATGCACTAGGCCAGGACTAACATTAGTACATCTATTGAAGGAACTGGTAGGGAGAATGGAGCATTGGATAAGCATCTAGGACCAATACTTCTTGAGGATTGGGAATCCAAAATAGAAGTAGTCTCGTGGACCAACACTCTTTGAGGATTGGACGGGGTATCCAAGATAAGAGTGGTCGAAGAGTACCAATATTCTTTGAGGATTGGGAATCCAAGATCAGAATAGTCATGTAAGGACATACCTAGTGAACATATGGATGGGGTATGTTCCTTGAGAGGCAATTGTGGTGGTTTCCAAATGTATGCCTCCCAACATTGTTCTCTAATCTAGTGGAGAGTTAGAGCTTATTAGTCAAGGCCTTGTTATATTGCAATCTGACAATGCTAGTTATGATGTTGATGCTTGAAGATAGCTTATCAATATGACTCCTATTATGAGAATATTTCAATTTGAGAGCATCCTTGTACCAATTACATAATTATGAATACCTCCCTAGTTAAGAGGGAGTGTTGGAAAATGTAACTAGGTTTGGTCTTCATAATTATCATTGTACTTATGTCATTGTATATTTTATGTAAAACAAAAGAAGAAAAAGGAATTTTAATTTTCAAGCATGGGTTTCATGCTCAAGTCAATTTATTGTTTTATTTAAGCATGTACTACATTCTCATTATTATTTGTATTGTTTAATATCAAAGGCTTATGCATAGCTTGGAAAAATCAATTTTCAAATATGTAATTTGTGTCAAAATTGCCTCTAGATGCCAAGTCTACTTGCTTGTCAAGTTGGACCTTCCCTAGAAGACATATATATTCGAACCCCTCTGAACAGTATAAATAGAGTAAGAATTGAGTTTATTTGGACACACACAATTTAGATGATCTGTTCTGAAATATCACAGAACGAAGGAGGGTCGAATTTTGAAACTGACAAGTAAAGAAGGGTTTATCTTAAGCTCACATTTGTGGAATTTCTACCTTGAGAAATCTCTTGTTGAAGGTATGTTCCTAATGTTGTACATGTTGGTCTCTTTTTGATGATGGATTTTCTATGTGGAAGGAGGGTTTGACTTGGCATCTTGAAGGTTGGCGTCTTTTTATGGTCATGGGTCTTGAATATCTCACTTTGATCTAATTCTATAAGAAGATACTTTTTCTAGGTTTTCCCCCTTGTGGGTTTTTTGCCCTGACTTAGATCTTATATCTTGTGTTCTTCGTTTCTTGTGATCTTCATGTTTCATATGTTTGGTAATTATTTGATGAAGAGAACATATTAACATTAATAATAAGCCAACAGTATTCACAAGCAATTATCAAATAAGAGAAATTTTCCCTAATGTACAGTCAAATTGATTTTCAATAGTATTTGTGTTTGGATATGTTATTGGTGTAGTTTCGTATCCAGGCCAGATACAATGTTGGTTCGGTCGATGTATCTGGGAGTCTGGAAATTATGGCCGATTTCCCTTGTGTATATTCGTAAAAGCGTTAGATTCAATGTTTATTTGGAAATGTTTGTAGAAGGGAAACATAAGTCGTATCTAGTGTGGGGCCCATCTTGGGAGCCAAAGGTGTCGGTGGCGGATTCCATCGTAAGCCAGAATTTGTATGGAGATCCAAGATGGGGGCCTTTAGAAAAAGTGTGGTGTGAGGTTGAATTAGATTGCAAATGGAAGATGCATCTAGGAATCTGAGGCATATGGTGGTGAGTGCAAGGACATGAGTCTGGGAGACCTGGATGTGCTTACAAAGATGATATCATTTGGGGGTATGGAAGGTTTTCCAAGTGAAAATGTCATGCACACTTGGATATTACTCAGAATTAGATGTAATGGAAATTTTAGATTTGTGCAAAGAGGTCAGGCCTAGTGGAACCCAAGAATTAGGGTTGAGGTAGGAATTGCCATGGATGTGTCAATGATCTTATGTGGGTGCCATGTATGAATCACGAATGATGTTGAGGGATCACGTGGGCTACATATAGGTGCCACATGGCAGTCGACGACATTGCCATCGTTAAATGGTCAATCTTTGAGAGTGCATATCTTTCAATACAGGAATCAAATTGAGGTAAAAATTATATCAACGGAAATATCTCGACGAGCTAAATGTAATGGTGTTGTCCAAAGCTAATTCTACTAATTTTGGGAAGGAAGAAATTTTATAGCCCCATTTCCATAGCGAGAACATGGAGGTCGAGTTAGTTAAAATTAACTCCTCCCATCAGCATGGAAGAGTTCAAGGGGGCAGAGGGAGCATTACAACAAGTTGGTCATAGGTTGAGGTGGAGAGTTTATGAAAGAGTGGCTTGTAGAAAATCCAATCCTTCAACTTGAGGCTTTTCCATGTGTTCTTTTTTATTGTATCTAGTAGGCACATAATTCTAGTAAGTCTAATTATTAAAATAACTAATAATTTTAGGTTGAGTAGAAAATCAAAATAACTCATGATCCATTATTTCCAAAAATAGACTATGACATTCCATGGGGACATTTCGACATAGCTAGCCAAAAGCATATTCATTGTTTGTTGTTGAAGAATCTAGGGCATCTAGGTATGATGAGATTCTTCTTACGATGATAATTATTTGTGAGGTACCTTTTTACTTTTTCTTATTAGTACAATATTATCTTATTATTATTAGAGTGTGTTCTCTTACTTCATCAAACAGTTACCAAAACAAAAGAGACAAGAACACAAGATGTTTGCTCTCAGCTAGGGAAAAACCTCTCTCTTCTAGAGAGGAAAACCCTTCTACAAATTTCTCTTATTGAAGCTTCAACTGGCAAATGCCAAAACCTAGACCCTTGACCAATAGATGCTCCAAGCACAAGACATAGTCTCTCTCCCCTTATGTTCTTCAATCAAAGCTTTCTTCTACACCACACTTTGATCTCTTCCATTGCACTTCTTCCGGCATCTGGTGGCACTTTCCTTCACTTCTTTTCTAGCAACTGCAGAAATGCTAGGTCTCCTTAAAGACCCCTTCTTTGGTGCCTTCCTTTCTTTCACCTAGAAACCTTTCTTCTTCTTGATACTTGGACTAGATAACGAGCCTCTTCTTCTAGTGTATCTCTTAATTAGAGGTTGATCCTCTTAACTCTAGTGCAGATCTGATTTCTTCACACATGTGGATGATCTAGGGCTTGAGATAGGCCCTTTTACTTGCTTCCTTCCTTAGCTATTTGTGGGACCTCCTTAGCTTGAGATGGAGGCCTATTTGGAGTCTCTTCTTAGCCCAATAAAACTCTATTAAGTTTTTTCTCTTGTGGATCTGATTTAACTACAGAACTACCCTCCTTTCTTTGCACATGTGACAAGATTAGGCCCTCAAAACAGTCCTCCCAAACTCAATTTCTCCTTTTCCTTCTTCGCTGCCCTAGAAGCACCTTTTTGTTCCCTTTTCACACCTCTTTCTTGCCTCTCTTCTTTGTTGATTTCAGAGATCACTTGATGCCTCATTTGGGAGGTCGAACTACCCTATATATAGGAGATTGTCCCTCCTAATTGGGCCAACTTGATCCAGTTAGGTTGACTTGAATTTAAGTGCACCAAAAATTCATTTCTTTAGCCCACTTGAAGAGGAGACTTTTCTTTTCTTTGGAGGATTTATTTTTCCATATTTTTTTGACTCTATTACATAAATTTACATAGTGTAACATGCCCACAGGTGTCTTTAAAAATTAATTTGACTCTTTGACTTTCCTAGAAGCACTTAAACATGTGCTTGACCTATGAAGTGGGAAAGAAACCCATTCTTGATAATGACAAAAATAATAATTCTTTTCTTTTACAAGTACAAAGATCAAAATTACATTTATGAAGACCAAACCTAGTTACACTTTCTTCAACATTTGCAATGTGGTTTTGGTTATTTGAAAGAAACTAGATCATTATGTGTGTGTGTGCGTCACAAGTTAAGTGATAAACAATTGATATGAGTTCATTGCACTGTGAACTCTATTCTCTATAACTATAAAGAAGGGGATTAAGAAGCTTCAAGTCCTTATGAATTCAAAATTCGTGATTGATTGGGAAAATACAAAATTATTTGTGGAGAATGTGTAGTTAGGTCCTCTGTTGAGAGACATTTACAATGCAATGTAGTCTTTGAAGTGGCCCTTATTAAACATAGTTACCATGCTTAACTAGAAAGAACATAGTTATCAATCAAATGAAAGCTATTACCTCAAAATGGGTACTCGAGCCCAAAAACCCCAAAAATGAAAATTGTTTATGCCATAACAATTTTTTTTTAGGGTAAATTTTCAACACTTTTTTTAAATGGAAGTAAAAACCTTTTTTGTTTTGAAAAATGGATGAAAAAAACACCCTTAATTTTTTTTGTTCTCGAATAACAAAAAAAAATCGGGTTACAATTTTGACATCTTTTAGCAATGGAGTTAAAGAGAAAATATTCGAACTTTGAAAAACTATAAAATTCCAACAATTATTGGACATGATGTTAAAGATAAAATATCATGTCTCAAATCCTGATAATTCCAACTATTTCCATCCATGTCATTAAAGATAAAATATCTTGACTCTAAAAAACCTTGAAATTGTAATTGTTTTTGACCATAGCATTAAAGATAAAATATCATAATTCAAAAACACCTTAACATTTTGACAAATTTTCGACCCTGTAATTAAAAACCTTTAGTTTGTAACACATTTCAACCATGAAATTATGGACAAATTATATCACTAAAACATTTTTTAAAAATGAATAAATAAATGAAAGGTTCATTATTCCAAGAGTAATTTTTAGCAATGGAGTTAAAGATAAAATATTTGAACTCTAAAAAATTGTGAAATTCCAACAATCCTCAGACATAATGTTAAAGATAAAATATCATGTCTCGAATCTTGATAATTCCAACTATTTCCATCCATGTTGTTAAAGATAAAATATCTTGACTGTTAAAAACCTTGAAATTGTAATTGTTTTCAACCATAGCATTAAAGATAAAATATCATAATTCAAAAACACCTTAAAATTTTAACAAATTTTCAACCTTGTAATTAAAAACCTTCAATTTGTAACACATTTCAACCTTGAAATTATGGACAAATTATATAACTAAAACAATTTTTTAAAATGAACAAGTAAATGAAAGATTCATTATTCCAAGAGTAATTTTTAGCAATGGAGTTAAAGATAAAATATCTTGACTCTAAAAAACTTTTAAATTGTAATTGTTTTCAACCATAGCATTAAAGATAAAATATCATAAACCAGAAACACCTTAACATTTTGACAATTTTTCACCCTTGTAATTAAAAACCTTCAGTTTTTCAACCATGAAATTATAGACAAATTATATGGCTAAAACAATTTTTTAAAATGAACAAGTAAATGAAATATTCATTATTTCAAGAGTAATTCTTATTTCAAAGGATAAAACTATAGCTCTTTTCAAATTTTAGCCTAAGACAACTTATCCTATTGTAAGTAAAACCTAAAAAACAACCATCAAAATGAAGTGTTCTTTTTAATGAGGCATTAAAATTTCAACAATTTTAAAACTATATTATACCAAATGATACAAATAAATAATATCATGTCAATATCACTGTATAATTTAAAAAATCAACATTAATTTGTAATATTTATTTACTTTTAATTGTAAAAAATTCTGCAAATACTCTACAAATCTACCTCTGAGATCTTTGCAGAAAATTTGACTGTAGATTAACCTCATAATGCAATATAAACAAAGCAAAATACCATAATCTACTTATACTATCAATTTGCGGAAGCTTAAAGATTGAGAAAGATCGAGTTGAACACATAAATAACTATAAGAAGAAGAATCAATGCACATGAAACACAGAAAATACTCAAGGGAAAGCCTCAGCTAGAAACTCCACTATCTGTATTATCATACAAGGTGGAAATGCATAGAAATTATACAAAGCCTTAGCTCTCACAGCTAGCCAGCTCTCAGTACAATCTTCCTGGATGCTCACAGGAAATCAAAGCTTCTCACAAGCCTTCTCATCTGCCCTCCAAGCTCCTATTTCCTTGCATAGTTCCTCTGGGATGATTCTCCTTCACCCAGTGGAACATTGCTTTCACACACTGCTCTAACACACTGTCAAAACTATGCAATCCTCAAGGAACCTTACCTTGACTGCATGCATGAGTTTCCTTTATAGGAGAAAACATGCAATTGATAGTACACTGTCCTTGACATTTAGCTCAACTAGGTCTTTCTCAGAATAGACATGCATGATTTTCTGATGAGGGAATCTTCAGTTATCTGGAGTACATTGGTTGAGTGCATGCATGCATCGACTGACTAATAACTCACAATTAGTTCCTCACACAGTTTGGAACTAATTTAACTAGAATTAACTCAATAAACTGAGTTAACTAATTACAACTCAAATATAACTCAATCTTATCTCCTTAATTAAGGGATAATCTCCTTAATTTAAGGGATAACTCTTGCATGACTTCAGAAAGACTTCTAAATTGAATTTCTCCAACTAATTAATCCATAATTAATTAATTAATTATTTCCAAGTAGCTGGTGAGACTAAATTCGATTTTAATTCACAATTTTAATTCAAGGACAAATTAAAATTGGAATATTCTGGATTCTATTTTTATCATTTCTTGTTGCTATTTTCAACAATCCACACTTCTAATGGCAAGTCTCCATTTGAAACTTGCTTTGGATATTTTCCACTTTCACCTGTGGATATTGCATATGGGAAACAGGGAGGAGTGAGGGAGGATCTCACAGGTGATGCTTTAAGGGAAGATAAATTTGTAGAGAAGATTAGGTGGATCCATCTACAAGTACAAGAGACACCAAATAAGTCATAAGAGAAGTACAAGGCTAGGCATGACAACATATAATGGTGAAGTTATTCAAGGTGGGAGATAAACTGCGGCTGCAATTGGACAAGGAGAGGCTATAAAGTCATGGTAAGAAAATCAAGGCTCTGTGATATGGTCCTTTCGAGATACTAGAAAAGGTGGGAGATAATTCCTATAGACTCAGTCTACCCATATACATGCACATTTACTCAATAATGAATGCAAAAATGTGAAACTCTATGAGCATTCCATGTTGGATCAAAAAGAGGAGAAAGAACTACCTTCTACAGATTATTTAGCACTAGATGCTCAAGCATAGTTAAAAGGTATAATTTTTTGCTGAAGAGGTGTATAACTATAATATAGGGCCAACATGACCTTCGATATATTAGGTTGAAAGGATAACTTCCAGGCAAGTCTAAATGGTACTCTAGGGAGAAGGTAGAGGAAAAATTTCCTCACCTCATTTAGTAAAAAATTCTAGATGCCAAAAGCCTCCCAAAATGGCGAGGTATGTTAATTTGGCATCTCAGGGACAAATTCTCTACATTGGAAAATATTCCTCATCAAGGAAGACCCCTTCTATAGCTTGTAAAAATTTAATTTGGTTGAGGAAAAATTTATTTAATATGAAAACCCACATGTGCACAAAAGGTCATGTCAACCCAAAAGAGAAATTGAACAACCTTGGATGGCTATAAATACAAGTTAAGTGACCCTCATTTGGACATCATCATTATTCTTTCATCTTTCTTTGTTTTGGCTTGCATAAGTATGAGGTTGGTTTGCACAGGTCGAAAAGTGTAGGGTCTGAATCTCACATGTGTTATTAAGGTTTTGGTTCTTAGCCACATGGTTGTCACAGAGAATTTTTGGTTGCAACCACACACACACAAGCCTATGGCAGGAGTTGGAAAGTTTCAACCACACACACTTACACTCTCTTTGTGCGGTTGGAAACTAGGATTTTATTTTCACAGTTGACCACAGATCATGACAGTTGACCATAAATCACGACAATTGACTGCAGATGATGACAATATACCACATGATTTTGAATCATGATATTGATCAACATTATTGATGGGTTCATCTTTGAGATATTGTTTGGTTTATTTTTGCTGGATAATCGTGTGCATAAAGAATTGGATTATTGTACTCTCTCTTTCTTGAAACATTAATGACAATCTAATAAGAAGAAGAATTTGAAAACGTTTTCCCAGTTGTGGGGTTTTCCCCTAGTCTTTGACCAATCCTGGTGTCTCTATGTGTGAATGCTTTTCTTCTAGTTTTTCTTTATGTTCTACGGCTGCATTGATGATGAGGTTGTTCTTTATATATAATTGCATATGTTGTTGAATAAAGTTACGATGTTGTGGGCTGAATTAAATATGTAAATAATGAAATTTAACTATCTAAAGAAAAGAGAAATATAGCCCTAATAAAAATTAACATGGTCTCAGAGTTGGGCTCAAGAAAAGAATATGGAGGAGACCTAAAATAATGTTAGGATTTGAAGGAAACCCTATGCAATTTTGTTATTAGGGTTTCAAAGATATCATGGTTAGGGTTTGGAAGAAATATAATAAGATAAAGGCTTGAGTTTTGTTGTTTTGAAACCCTAACATGATCAATGAGAAGATGTTCTAGCACGTGACAAGTTTGATATAACCATAGTTAGGTTAACTTCAATTAGTCCTCGTTGCTGACAAAGTCAATGAAAATATTGAAGGCATAATTGTTACATGGATAATGAATAGTACTAACTCTTGTGTTGGCTGCTCGAATTGTTTATTGATTAAACAGTCGAGTACCACATTAAATTGTCAACCCGGGAAAGTCCTTTTGTTTCAAAGGTGACCTCGTACTGTTTGCACTGTAGAAATTTTGAATAATTTAACACATATTCAATGGAGATTATCCTGATCATGTACTATTGCGGAAAACATACACAATACATAAGCTCCTCTACATTGATCATCAATATAGCAGCATCAATAACAATAAAACATCAAGAGCATTCACACATTAACACAATATATCCCGGGGAAAGCATCTCGCTAAAAACCCCAACTATCTGTATATTAATGATTGAGTCATGTAACATTACACAGCATAATACTTCTCACAAGTATCTCCACCTCTGTTACACACAATACAACTTAGATCTGAATCAAGCACTAGCTCAAATCTCCTTTGCTGCTTGCCTGCCTCCGTTGCTCAATACCTGCTCAAGAACTGATGATAATTCCAAGGCAACCACGTATTTACTTGGAAAAATCACGTGAGCACAAGCTACAATGTGGGCAAATACGTGGGCAAACTCATTGGCAT
>APFE030619212.1:1101-18726 GCA_000404065.3 Pinus taeda
GTTTAATTATTGACATAATAATAATTTTTAGTAGTAAACACAAATCAAAGATTGGGAGACTTTTCCAAAGTAATTATGTTTTTTTTCATAATTATGAACGAGTACCATATGAAATAAGTTATAGTTTTATGGAAATGTGGTATTGATAAGTTATGGCTTTAGGTTATGATATTGTCACAAAACTTACGCATAAGGGTGAATCTCCATAATTTTGTAGTTCAATTAATTTTAAAAATTTTAAATGTATGATAAAATAAATGCTTTGATACTTATTATGATGGATTGATAATTACAGATAATCAGCGAGTTCACAGAGCAACTAATGTTAACAATATTTCATATTTTTGCAGGGTGTTCGGCGACAACATTGGCAATGCTATTTGGAGCCGAGCCGAACGAGTATTTCTATTGCGAATTTGGTGGTCCAAAAGTGGCTCGTCAAACATCGAGGGTTATCAAATTGTATCGGTCATTGTAGTTCTGCGACCCGGAATTATGCATTTGCGAGATGCGAAATTGAGGTTTTCTCATGGATATTCTAGCGGGAGTTGAGGCGATCAGCAGAGAATGCCAGAGGTATGTAACGATTCCTAAATTTTGGGGCTCAAGGTTTTCTTTTTCTTGCGTCTTTGTGTGGAAAGGAGGGTTGGGGCATATTTGCGGTAGTAAGATCTATAATGCTGGGGATGGGATTTGAAATGAGGGCGCTATAATTCTTCTGGATTAGTTTTGGTGGAATATTGAGAAGGGTATTTGATGTATTTCGTGAATTAGAAAATAGGGTATTCATTAGTGTAGAAATGACTACACGTTATGAAGAAAACGAGAGGGCATCATGAGCTTGTCATATATTAACACAGCGTAGGCAGTTTTGATTCTTTGTTTTATCGTGCTTTTTGTTTTGAAGAAGCATTTCAGATCGTATGAGTGGTTGTTCTTGTTTTATTTACTGGTTTTTTCTTGTGTCCGCAGATCAATTTGTTTTCCCTAGTTCCTATTTGACAAATAGTCATTATTCGCGTCCTCTGTGGTTAAGAAACCCCTGAGACCTTGGCTATGGAATCATTAAGAAGGAAGAAAAAAGGAGCAACAATAGATCTTTCCATTTTGGAACACAGAGCTCGTCTATGTGATGATGGTGCATCTTCCACATCATTGGCCACACACCTTTATTTCCAACAGCAGAGGAAGCAGAGGAAAGAAAAGATGAGGGACAAAGAATGGGGTTCCCGACATCTGCATCCTACAGCAGCTGCTACTGCTCCTCCTCCAAGAAGGGGCTGTTTACCTAATTCACCAGGATGAGGGTTAAAGAGAAAGGTTGGCTACATTGATCATGCTACTCAGACTCGCAGGAAGTGGAAGCTGGAAACTGATTATTCTTTAGGCATAGAATTGGGACGAGGCAAATTTGGTCTGGTAAGAATATGCAAGAGGAAGGCTACTAGAGAAGAGTTCTCCTGCAAGACTCTGCCCAAAAGGACTGAAGAAAATGTGCATAAGGAAGTTGAGATTATGCAGCATCTTTCAGGCCATCCCAGTGTTGTCACACTCCAATCTGTATATGAAGATGTAGAATCTTTGCATCTTGTGATGGAATTATGATCTGGTGGACGCCTGATCGATGAGATGTCGAGGAATGGACGCTACTCTGAGAACCAGGCTACTAAATTGATCAAAGAATTAATAATGGTCATTAAGTACTGCCATGAGATGGGTGTCATCCATCGAGATATAAAGCCTGAGAATATTCTTCGAACTAGTATAGGACAACTGAAGCTAGCTGATTTTGGCTTGTCCATGCGGGTTGAAAAATGTATTTATTTCTGAGCTTCATTATAATCAACCCTGTCTCTCATTTTAGTAAACACATAATTTTATGACATTCAGACAAGGGCATTATTATCATTATTAAATAACCATGGATTTATGTTGACTTATAGTTCATTAACATCACTTGTATTTATTCTAATAGGACAAAACTTATCAGGTGTTGTGGGAAGCCCTGCGTATGTTGCTCCTGAAGTTTTGGAAGGGACCTATTTAGAAAAGGTTGATGTGTGGGTTGCTGGTGTCTTCCTGCATGCACTGTTGATAGGTGCATTACCATTTCGTGGGGAATCTATTGAAGCCATATTTGAGGCAATAGAACAAGTCTAATTGGATTTTCATTCTGAAAAATGGCAGTCTATCTCAGGACTAGCAAAGGATTTGTTATCAAGGATGCTTTCCAGGGATGTTGGAAAGAGACTTTCTCCAGAAGAAGTTTTGAGTAAGTAAAACTATTGTACTACCAAGAATTACATATTTTGTATGTGGTGTCTTGTATTTTTTGCTAAGATGCAATTATGCACATATGAATTTTATGATCATATCTTTTGTTGCTGCTGCAAGCTACCCTTGGATCATGTTTTACACAGAATCTAATATAAAGGTGCAATCAAGCAGTTCAAAAAGGAAAAAAAATACCTATCCTGTCAAGGATGAATGGTCAGAATCCCTGCCTTCACTATCTCCACGTACAAGGGAGAGGAGAGCACAGTTCATAAATTCAATTCTGACAGAGCATGGAGAAGATGAATCTTTGTTTGGGGATTTTCTCTCACGTCCAAAGCAACCAGAGTATGATATCCAAGCAACAGGGAAATATGACCTTGTAGATGCTCTTTCATCTGCTATCTCCAGGATAATATTATCGAAACCCAAAAGGAGCAGATTGTGTACCACTACATATCCTGTTCCACAACAGTGTTCATCTAATCTAAAAAGCAGCTTGTGTAGAACATTTTGAAAAGCATGCCGACTGTTACTGACCCACAGTGATCATTAATTACAGATTTTATGGCCCAAAATACTTTGACATTTCAAGAGTGACTGATAACATGAGTCATGTCATACACTGACTGAAGTAAGCATTGCGACAGCTGCATTTTGAACATTAAAACTGATTTGAACATGAAATTACTCCATTGTTTGTGCCAGCCTAATTTGCAACTGCCTACAGTGATCAACAATTCTAATATCATTTTATGTACAACTTCTAAAATATTAGTTTGACTATCTGTATATATTGGGCTTCCCAATGAAGATGGAAAACGCAAGATAATAGAATTGCATTTTGTATAAAGCATAACAATATCTTCTATAACAATTTTTGGTGAAATATTGTTATTTAACACTAAATTGCTCTTGTTTGTGTTTAAATCCTCGTTTGAGGTAAACGATTGTACACTCTATGATGTGCATTGAGCATTTTAGCAAATTTGGAGGAAAAAATAATGGCTCACGACCAGATAATTAATAGAATCAAAGTCATTAATGAGACATCTATCAATTTTCATGACACATCTAAGCTTTTGACTTTTCTGTGTTGCCTTGCAATTGGAAATCACTGCAAAGTTCAAACAGTTTAATATCAAACAGTTTAATATCTTATCCCTTGCATCAACAATTACTTTTTTACAATGAACAACCATTCTTTGGATTTAAATCCTTTGAACAAATGTTCCTTTCTTTTATAATAACTATAGTTTGCTAGGCCTCGTTGAAAATTTGAACTAGGGGCTCCATTTGTAAATGAGATAGCAACACTCATAATTAACGCTGAGTGAAACACCATCCTTGACAAAATTGTTTCTTTGAGTTCATGTCCAGTGAAAAAGTGTTTGCCGCATTTGTTGTAAAATCTTTTTTTGTCATTGGTTTGTAGCATAAGTTAGAAAGCCACTAATGCCCTAAACTCTACATATACAGTACGTGTATCCTGCAAGTCTACACCCCGAAATTGGTAATTAAGTGTGAGGATTTAAACCAATAAATTGAACAACATTTGTGTTCCTTGTTGTTTAACTTGGTTAATTCATGTCTTACATTATTACCAAATTTGGGATATCTCTACAAGAAAGTAAACTAGTGAGTCAATTTAATCAATTTCAATTCATTGCTCACTAAGGGAATGTTTTCTTCACATCAAATGCCTACCTATGGAAAGAAAATTGCCCATGACTAGCATTTCGGAATGTTCAACATTCATGCAAAAAATGAGTGTTATCTTCCATTTAAGGTCTGGTCTTAATGCAATCCCTAAATAATCATGATTATAAAGTTTTTATGATATAAATCTACAGAGATGTGGGTCAAAATATTAGACACATTGGTAATTAATAACATGGAATGCTATCATCAATTTCAATGCTGAACAGGGGTTTTTCGAATCTTATAAATTTTTGCATTAAGATGAATCACATCAATTCCTCATTTTCCGAAGAAGTTAGGTAAAAATGTCATAGTGCACAATGAAGCAGTGTCAAGTAAGTGGTTCAAGTCATTAATTTACAAGAGGATGGATCATCTACAACACAAATGACAGGAGGAAGTCATCAAAAGCATGGACAACACCATGATTTCTTATGTAAAGGAGACAAAATGTGTTGGTTGGTATGGATATATTTTTTATTTGTGTACTTTATAAAACTACAAACTTGTATTTATGTAAGCACTCAAGGTTATAGAGTATGGACAGGATGCATAATGTATTGGTTGGTATGGATGTAAGGGTTTATTTGTGTACAAGGAAAAAAAAGAAACTATAGCCTCTAGAAGTGATTCATTATGTCCATCTAAACAAAGATATGATATGTAGATCCATGATGGAAAGATAATAAATTCACACAAACATCCAATGTATCAAACATTGACACTTGAATATGCAATATCAAGCTTTCAAGTGGTATCAGACCTGGGCATGGGCAAGTTTGTAATCTTCTTCAAAATTACCAAATCAGGTTTCAATTCCAAATAAGGGGTTTGATTTGTGTCTTTTTTGCTTCATGTTTTTAGAACTCATGGAAAAGTTGGTTGTGTAGTTGGTAACAGAGTTCATAATTGAAGCATTAGAATAACTAAGAATGCACGTTTCAGGTTGACTTGGTTCAAAAGCAACACGTTCAGAAAACTGCACGTCAAGATGCTATGAACCCAAGAGCTTCTTTCTTAAATATGAACACCATAAATAAAATTAGATTTGTTTTGATCATATAACAGATCTTACATTTGATAATATATTTGAAGAACAATTTAGATTGATGTCCAAAACACTAATTCATTCCCAAATTATGGTGTGTATACAACATTATTACAGCTTAGTCTGCAGTATTAAACCAATTACATGAGAAAATACAGAAACATTGCAATAAAAAGAACCAACAATTCAATTTGTTGAACAATTATAGAGCCATGTGAATTAACTCGACATTCCATGTCAAAGTTCAAAATTTCATGAAACTTCAGGAGAGTAGTGGCATATAATTGATCTTTTACTTTTGCATTAATGAGGGCTCAAACATTCCTTAGTGCTCATCAGGCACCCATATTTTTAATATTGCACTGATGAAGGCTCAAACTTTCCTCAAATTTTGCAGGCACCCATGTTATCAATGTACCTAGAGCCTTCTGAAACAACCCAAAATTCCATGTCAAAGCACAAAGTTTCATGAACTTTAAGAGAACAGATTATGTCCATGAACATATTATGAAAAAGGTATTTTTATAACAACATAACAATGGGAAAACGTAAATATACTTATCATATGATAAAGGGCCACCTGATGACGCCATGATAACCTAGCTTATCTATTCTTTGTTCTTATCTATTATACATTGATGTCGTGGTGATCATATATCTCATTGATCTCTTATCCCTTGCATCTACAATTACTTGTTTACAATGAACAACCATTGTTTGGATTTAAATCCTTTGAACAAATGTTCCCTTTTTTTATAATAACTATAGTTTGCTAGGCCTCGTTGAAAATTTGAACTAGGGGCTCCATTTGTAAATGAGTTAGAAACACTCATAATTAACGCTGAGTGAAACACCATCCCTGACAAAATTGTTTCTTTGAGTTCATGTCCAGTGAACAAGTGTTTGCCGCATTTGTTCTCAAATTGTTTTTTGTCATTGGTTTGTAGCATAAGTTAGAAAGCCACTAATGTCCTAAACTCGACATATACAGTGCTTGTATCCTGCAAGTCTACACCCCGAAATTGGTAATTAAGTGTGTAGGATTTAAACCAATAAATTGACCAACATTTTTGTTCCTTGCTGTTTAACTTGGTTAATTCATGTCTTACAATATTACCAATTTTGTGATATCTCTACAAGAAAGTAAACTAGCGAGTCAATTTAATCAATGTCAATTCATTGCTCACTAAGGGAATGTTTTTTTCACATGAAATGCCTACATATGGAAAGAAAATTTCCCATGAGTAGCACTTTGGAATGTTCAACATTCATGCAAAAGATGAGTGTTATCTTCCATTTAAGGTATGGTCTTAATGCAGTCCCTAAATAATCATGATTATAAAGTTTTTATGATATAAATCTACATAGATGTGGGTCAAAATATTAGACACATTGGTAATTAATAACATGGAATGCTATCATGAATTTCAATGCTAAACAAGGGGTTTGTCGAATCTTATAAATTTTTGCATTAAGATGAATCACATCAGTTCCTCATTTTCCGAAGACGTTAGATAAGAATGTCATAGTGCACAATGAAGCAGTGTCAAGTAAGTGGTTCAAGTCATTAATTGACAAGAGGATGGATCATCTACAACACAAATGACAGGAGGAAGGCATCAAAAGCATGGACAACACCATGATTTCTTATGTAAAGGAGACAAAATGTGTTGGTTGGTATGGACATATTTTTTATTTGTGTACTTTATAAAACTACAAACTTGTAATTATGTAGCATTGAAAGTTATAGAATATGGACAGGATGCATAATGTATTGGTTGGTATGGATGTAAGGGTTTATTTGTGTACAAAGAGAAAAAAGAAACTATAGCCTCTAGATGTGATTCATTATGTCCTTCTAAACAAAGATATGATATGCAGATCCATGATGGAAATATAATAAATTCACACAAGCACCCAGTTGGTAACAGAGTTCATAATTGAAGCATTAGAATAACTAAGAATGCACGTTTCAGGTTGACTTGGTTCAAAAGCAACACGTTCAGAAAACTGCACGTCAAGATGCTATGAACCCAAGAGCTTCTTTCTTAAATATGAACACCGTAAATAAAATTAGATTTGTTTTGATCATATAACAGATCTTACATTTGAGAATATATTTGAAGAACAATTTAGACTGACGTCCAAAACACTAATTCATTCCCAAATTGTGGTATGTATACAACATTGTTATAGCTTAGTATGCAGTATTAGACCAATTACGTGAGAAAATGCATAAACATTGCAGTAAAAAGAACCAACAATTCAATTTGTTGAACAATTACAGAGCCATGTGAATTAACTCGACATTCCATGTCAAAGTTCAAAATTTCATGAAACTTCAGGAGAGCAGTGGCATATAATTGATCTTTTACTTTTGCATTAATGAGGGCTCAAAAAGTCCTCAGTGCTCATCAGGCACCCAGATTTTTAATATTGCACTGATGAAGCCTCAAACTTTCCTCAAATTTTGCAGGCACTCATGTTCTCAATGTACCTAGAGCCTTCTGAAACAACCCAACATTCCATTTCAAAGCACAAAGTTTCATGAACTTTAAGAGAACATATTATATCCATAAACAGATTATGAAAAAGGTATTTTTATAACAACATAACAATGGGAAAACATAAATATACTTATTATATGATAAAGGGCCACCTGACGGTGCCATGATAACTTAGCTTATCTATTCTTTGTGCATACCTCATTGATTCCCACTAGAGTTGAAGTCCTTCCATAGATGATCAGTCATTGTAGAAGATGATGCTTCTCCACTTATTCTATAGGTCATAAATGGTATTTGACCCATCTGATTTCTTTCTTTATGATCGTCTCTTTCCCCTGTGGGTGTTTCTATAAAAGAACATCAATGAGAATACTTTTGAGGATTGTTAGGATGATTTTCAAATACCATTAGAACATTCATTTTCAACTATATAATGAAAAACACCTCACCAAAAATAATATTTGTACCTAGCAACAACTACGCCATCAAATGTGGTAACTCCTTGTAAAATATCCTTCAGACCACACCTTAGTGATTTTCCTTTCCTCTGGAAATCAACTTATGTCTCGTGAACATTGCATCTATGGAGAATGGTGCTTTGTATCTAAATATAAAATTATAGAACTGAAGCTCCTATATATAGAGAAAAACCTTTATCACAAAGAAAAGATTATGCTGATGACGTATCAAATACGACAAGATTGAGGCAATGTTTGAGGCTGTTTCCCAGCACTATTATCAAGAGCATAGAACTTAGTTATAGCCAAAACTATAAAGCTCAGCTCTACTCTGCACAAAACAGTGTATGTCAATTTGACTCTTCATATTGTTCTCCAGTGAAGTTTCTACATCAATCAGCAGTCATGATATGCTCCAGAGCTCCATGAGCTCTTTCAACAAATTTCTCTCATAGAAATCTATTTGCTCACACAACACAAGCCAAGGAAGTGATGACATATCACTTCCTCTTCCATGACTGCCGATTCTCAATACCTACATATGATTGTAAATGGGAGTACTAAGTATGACCTTGACTACTACGACATGTTTGGACCTGAATTATTACTACGACATGTTGAGGTATTATTACTTGAATACACATAGAATTGTATCTCATAAATAGGCCATAGGAAGAAAATAGAGAAATGCATTAACCTTACAGCCACAGAATCAAATTAATAATGTCGCAAATCCAAAGGAGTAGTTAATGAAGATCCCCTGCCTCTCTAGCTATAGAGAGAAGATGAAAATAAGTCATTTATATCACAGGTTAGCTTAGTCAAAACTTCATCCAAGGAGATTGTTTCATGTATATAATTATGTAATCACAAGTCATTTCAGTGCAATTTTGGAGTGAACTTCACTTGTGTTTGCGGTGTTGGTTTGTCCTCACTCAAGGAAGTGAATATTGTATGCAGTTCCCTTATTTTTGGATGTGTGAATAGGAATAATTTTGATCATAGACTAATTCAAATCATTCTTTGGTGTGTCTGTTGATAGTAAGTACAGATTCCCTTATTTTGGGATGTGTGAATAGATTAATTCAGATCAGAGTGAACATTTTGCTTCATTATTCTCAAACATTTCTGTATATTAGTCCCCTCACAAGGGTACCATTACACTAAAGGGGGGAGAATTATAGTGTATTATGGTGTGTCATAAATACCATCCTATACAACATCATCATTTCCCAACATTCTTATTTTTGAACTCTGAGGCTTCTTATAAAATTGTTTTTCCCATTACCAAGTTTCAATGGTTTGAAGCTTTACTAATTCAGTTTCTTTGTTGCAAGTGTTTGATAGCAGAGATTTTCAATTTCTATGTGTTTCTATGAATTTCATGGAGAAGGATTGTTAGACCAGATTAGTTAGGTTTAGTGGCCTTACGGTAAGCTTTTGAAAATGCATTGTGTGGTTTTTTCAGAAGTTAAGTTAGTTGTAGTAAATGTAATGTAATGTAATCATAATATATTGTGTTGCAGTGTACATTATGGATTTGATGTTTCCAGGTGCAGAAGGCAAAATGGATGCATATGAAGCAACAAGGATTGTGTTCACAAGGATTCAGAGCATAGAACCAGAGAATGTGTCCAAGATCGTTGGGTATTTGGTTCTTCAAGACCTGGGAGATCAAGAAATGATTCACTTGGCATTTGGGCCTAATACACTCCTACAGTCCATGATTTCGAAGGCCAAGACAAAGCTTGGTTTATCATCTTCATCCCCTCTTCAGTCACCTCTGCACTACACTCAATTTTCTAATTTGTTGTCTTGCTCATTCTCTTCTCCAACACCCAATGGCTTTCATGGGGGAATTCACATTCCACATGAGAAACAATAGGATTCAGCATTGTTTGCCCATCATGCAGTCTTGAATCCAAACTGTTTTGTAATTGATGAGCACAACGGCTTTATCAATTTGAGCCACCAGCAAAGCTTACCCAGTGATCACAAATTTCAGATTATCATGACTTGTTACTGAACCTCAGGGATGATTGTCAGCTCCAAGATCATCTCTTCTATCCCACTGAGAATCTTGATTCCTACAACCTACCAAATGATAGTCATGTCTATACAGAGGTGCTCTCTTTCTTGAATGGAAGCAAGACAGGATTGAATCACAGGCGATCTTATTCCATGACAGATGTTTCTGTAAGCTGTGAGCCAGTTTCTTGGAAACCATGCCTTTATTTTTCCAGGGGATATTGCAAGCATGGCTCCAGCTGTCGTTTTACTCACAGTTATTCACGCTCTGACAATGTCTCGAGTTCAGTTCCCTTGGACCCCTGCTTCGAAGAAGCTTTCTCTGTGGAATCATTGGAGAGATTAGAGTTAGAACTTCAAGAATTATTGAGAGGAAGACGAGCCCCTGTTTCCATTTCTTCCCTACCTCAAATCTATTACGAGAGATTTGGGAAAACCTTGCAAGCCGAGGGATACTTGACTGAGAGCCAGAGGCATGGGAAAACAAGATACAGCTTGACAAATCTACTAGCACGCTTGAAGAATACGGTAAGCCTCATTGATAGGCCTCATGGTCAGCACGCCATTGTTTAGCAGAGGATGCTAACAGGTTCACAACTTATAGGCCAAGTGAACGAGATCCCTACTATTTGAGTGGTGTCAGCTCTGGATCCCGTCAAATTTACATGACATTTCCTGGTGAAAGCACCTTCACGGAGGAGGATGTTTCCAACTATTTCAGGTATGTAGTATCAGTTTCTATTATATTATCTAGTGCAACTTTCTTGGTGGGTGGAAGGGGTAGTTAATATGGTTTTACCAAGGTTCTATGTCCTGCCAGTGACATGACATGCTTGTGCTGGTTAGTAATTGACACGAGGTGCAGGTCCCAGACATAAAAATATTTTTAAAAAATCTATTGTTGCCCTTTCAAGATATACAGACCTGTAGAGGATGTGAGAATTCCATACCAAGAAAAGCGTATGTTTGGATTTAGAAGCCTGAAACTGCTGTCCACCAAGGTTTACAGGTCTCAAGATGATTACAAGATGATTGTTTCTAGGTCGACATTTACGCAAGCATTGGATCACAAACTGAGCTAGCATATGTTTCTCATTCCATGGTGATGCATTGTGTTGAAGGAAGAGGGAAACAATCTGGTACATGTCTCAATCATTCATTAACAGAGTCGGAGGTGTCACTGAATTGTACTTGGGTGGCAAGCTGCAGAGCGGAGGAATTGCAGAGCGAGAGGCGCCGAGTCGTGGAGGAAGGTGAGTGAGCATTACTCCGATCGCCATTCCTCAATTCGAATTTGAAATGGCAATATCACTTCCCCGGCTGCAATTCTAGATCGAATCCGATCTGTCAGGGGATGTCAGAATTTCTAGCTGCGATTGGATCCGGTGTTAGGGAATGTCAGGATTGCCAGGGAGGGTGGCGGAGGAGGGTGGTAGAGCTAGGGGGGTAGGGTAGAGGGATTGCCGGCGGCCGGAGTCGAACGGTCTTCCGGGCGGCCACCAGAAACTAGGCCATTCCTCCACCTAGGTAGACTACTCCTTATTTTAACGAATTTCGAAATGTAGAATAAAATTAATAAATTATTTTTTAAATTTTTATAATTAATAATGGGAAATATATTTTATAGTGTTTTAGGCCCATAAGGTTGGAGAACCAATTTTATTTTTTTATAGTTTCTCTCGTTGATAATATTTATTCTAGTATACGCCATTTAACAGAAATATGAAAGATCTACACTAATTTTTTAACTTCTTAGTTCCGCTTTGTACTCTGGAATTTGCAAATTTTGAAATTTATAATGACACAGAGGATGTATCACCTCTTTATTTTATTGAGGATGATTATTTGAAATGCGGTTTTTAACCATGGGTTGTGGATAAGTTTGTGAAACGGGGTGTTTTTAATCAATTTTCTAATCACTCACAATAAACGTGTTCTTTATGTAAGAATTCCACGTTAATATTCCCTTTGTTGTCTTATGGTTTTTTTTCGTGGACGAAAAGATGATTTATAACTTATTTATTTTAATTTTTAATTTTTTAAAATGTGTTTTTACGGGGGACTCTCATTAGTTAATGGTTATAATTAGCAATTGCACCAGAAGAATCATGACATATAAAAAATTGTTAGAAAAAATATAAATAATAAACAAATTTCATTTAAAACTAGAAGATAAAGAGAAATCACTGACATCGTGCCATATAAAATTCACCAAAAGAAATAGTAAACAAAATTTTATTCAATGTTACAAGGTAAAGAGAAATCACTTACATTATGTCAAATTTATAGATTCTATAACCTTGCCATATAAAATTCACCAAAAGAAATAGTAAACAAAATTTTATTCAAAGTTACAAGATAAAGAGAAATCACTTACATTATGTCAAATTTATAGATTCTATAACCTTTCTTGCGTCTCAATCTTCAAAAGATGCCCTTTCAAGTTCCAATAACAAATATTTTATAAAAAATATGCTATTTTTCAATATTGAATTGTCTCACTTGATCAAAAGCTTACAATATTTTAGGACTTGCTCTTAAGGTGATTGTATTTGCCTTCGATTGTCTTTGGTTAACTTGTTTTGGGCACGGGACTAGCTTGTGACACAAGAGGTTTAAAAAATAGATATATCAATATAAAAAATGACTTGTATTCATTACACGTAAAAGTGTTGGGATCACGCGAAAATTTTATGTCAATGAAAATTATCTAGTCTTGGATATGTGTAAGGGTGGTTGCTTATCTATTTTTGGATAAGTGTCATGGTGGTTGTAAGAATTGATTAGAATAAAACGTCATGTTTGTTGATATAATTGATTGGAATTAAATGCTATGGTGCTTACAAGTGTAGATAGGAATTAAAATAATTGTAAGATGATTGATTTAATTTTGAATCTGATAACTTGTAGAAATAAATTAAGAGTGAAAATTAATTATTAAGGATAAAATTTATAAGGTATTTAGGTTCAATCTAATTGTGTCTTGTATATTGTCAATATCTCATAATATAAAGTAAATTGTTTTCCATCAAACATTAACATTAAAATAACAATTAAATTCAAAATATCATGTCTTCATGGGATATTTTGAATTTTCAATCCAAATAAAAATAAACAAAAAACATTATAAAAAACAATAATAAAAATCAATCATATAAAATGTAAAAAAAAAATATTATAAACACATATTACTAAGGTTGACTTAAGTCTTTTTGATTAATCAGCTTATTACGATTTGGTTGATCTTTCGAACCAACTAATGTGGTTCATTCTCAAGAAAATGATGAACCACATTAGTTGGTTCCAAACATGAACGAAATACTGACAATGTGATTAACTAAAAAACTTATATCTATATTATGGATCACAAAAATCTTAAATCTAACCTATCACTCATATAAAATACCAAAAAAAATTAATAAACACTTATTACTAATATATAAAATACCAGGTCTAAATAACTGCACTGACAATGTGATTAACTAAAAAACTTATATCTATATTATGGATCACAAAAATCTTAAATCTAACCTATCACTCATATAAAATACCAAAAAAAATTAATAAACACTTATTACTAATATATAAAATACCAGGTCTAAATAACTGCATTTCGGAGTTGTCTATAATGCGACTTTTTGGAGATTCCGGTGACGGAATCGGGCGAAGAAATTGAGGTAAAATCTTGATTTGTTGCAGTTAAAATGGTTTTTTAACTGCATATTTGGATTCAACACCCTGAAAAACCCCTGGGACACTTTGATTGTGCAGAAACTAGCTATCAAACTTGCGATTCGAATAAATTGCTTTCAGATTTTGACCGGAAAAACCCACCAGAAAGGCTTCTAAAAAGTCTCATTATAGACAACTGCATTTCGAGATTCTATCTTTACCATCTCATTTCGAGATATGAAATTTTAAAAGATGAATAATGGTGGCCTTCTCCTATGACATTAAGGCTAAGCTTTTGCAGGAAAGGCATGACAAAACAAATTTGATAGTTTTCCCACATCTCTCACAAATGAGGCACAAATTTGTGTGTGAACCCAAATTACGAGGCATAAAATAAAACCCTTCAAAAATTCAATTCTCGGCTCTTGACTGAGCGAACAGGCCTAGGACGTGAAGGGCGAGCAAGTGTGGGACATAGCTTAGACATGGGATTACGAAGATATGTTGCCGAAAATATCGGGGATATTTGCTTGAGGTCTTTCAAAGGAGGCGGCGGCGGTAGTCTCTTTTATTGGCTTTTATATGTTTCTTTACTCGCGCTCTCAACGCATCCCTGCTGGTAGTCTTTTAATTGCTTACCATTTCAGGTCACTGCGGACAACGCCCCGTCAATATCAATTCAATCGAAGGAATACGGTGCAGAATAGCTGTTTGTTGGCGTACTTATATAAGTTGAAGTGGTTTTGATTCTTACATGTGCGTTTAATATCGGACAGTGAGTATTAAAATGGATTATGCAATTCACAATTCATAAACCCTTTATCAATTTCAAAATAAGAGCATTTATTAATTTAGTTATTTCATTTTTAAAAATAATTATAAATCATTAAAATTAATATACAAAAAATATATAAATAAATTTCAGATAATTAAATATTTTATATTAAATAAATATATAATGAATAATAGGAAGAGAATTTTTTAAATTAAAAATAAGAAACTGTATATTTTCACATTTACTTAATATATATTAGATTAATGAGAAGTGATATAGGTTCAATGAGAAGTGATATAGGTTCACATTTACTTAATATATATTAATGAGAAGTGATAATTATCTATCAAGATTATGAAAAGTGGAATTTTCTAGTTTATGTTTCTATATCAAATATACTAGTATTCTTTTTTGTTTGGTAGGTAATCATTTAGGGAGATTTGAATTAATGGCCTATCGCAAGGAGTGCTTTAAGAGTACACTCATTCACTATCAATGCAAAACCCCAATAGATAATTATCTATTAACATTGTCAAGTGAGTAACATATTAACATTCTAAAGTGACCGGTTTCGCTACTTTTCCTTGGTCACAGATTCCACTCCACTCCCTAGCCTAGGCGTTTCAATTATCACGCGTTTCAAATTTTGTTGCATAGCAACATTCCATCCCTATAATTATAATTATAGTCTATCTTCGTCCATCAATTTCTTTTCAAATTCATTGCATATGCTCTATATCAAGTTCACTCCATATCATATGGTTGTGTTACTCTTGTCAAGAGTAGAAACATTGTGGAATGCTCAATGATCGCAAAGTTGTTCAAATCATTTTTTTATGATGGCCATATTATTTTGGTCAAATTATGCTTGCAACAATGTTCATGCTCTGGATTGAAGGAAAGGTAGATGACTCATTTTAATAATAAAACATTTTTTTTGTAAGTATTAGAATGTTGGTTTAGGCAGACGATTGGTTTTAATCCACGAATTAGAATCTAACATTAGCATCTGTACTTTGTATAAGAGCTGGCTTTTCCATGCAAGTACACTTGGGTGATGAATAACAGCGATTGTATAAGCGTTTTCGTTTTTTCCAGCTTAAGAATATTTTTATGAATTTATTAATTAAAAAATAATGGACATTAAACTATTCAAAACATTATTGGAAATGATGCATCCCATGTTTGTGTTTTGGGACAAAAATATGCCTTTTCGGTTTCTTCATACAGAATGAATCTTCGTTCACTGGATTTTCATTTACAGTGTACTATGATTGTTGTAACCCATTCATCAGGATCTTACGTGCAGCCTCTTCCTCGATCAACATTATCAGTTCATCTGGACACAAAGTCATGACCTGATCCTCAACCGATATGATTTGATCAATGCGAAAAACGTAATTTATACTTACTAACAAAACATTTATAATTTTCCCTAATAATATGAGAATCCCCTGGATGACAAGCGATGACACTGTAAGTTCCACATCCAAGCGATGACACTGTAAGCTCAATTGTTGAGTATGGAACCTCCAGGGAAATACACATCTTCTGCAAAAGGGGAAAATATTAATTACCGTTATCTTCTCCACAAATCTGCAAACGTCCACCATGTTGTAATTGGACCGCTTGGAGCTGGTACTATCTATTATTATCGCTCTGGAGGAAATGGCCCAGAGTATTCTTACAAAACACCACAAGCCCAACTTCTTATAGCGTTTGCAGTTGTGTGCGAATTTTACAAAAATCCAACATGTACTATATCCATTTTAATATGATAAGATTTGTATCTGTTATTTTTTTTAACCTGTCTCTCGTTACAGAGGCCGTCAAAAGGAGTGCACCCCATTTGCATCACACCCATTCATGTTCCTTTCATATCAAAATATTTCAATACAGATAAAAGAAACCTAGCAATAAACGTCCATTCGCGTTCCTTTCATTTTTAATTATACTAATAAGGATGCAAGAAACCGGGCGATACGATTCTTTCGCCCAAGAATAGGAAAGAGTTCGTAATCTTTTGCGGGGTGGAACTCACAACATGTGAGAGCTGAGGCCTTGGTAAGGCCTATTTACTGTTTCAATTTCGCAATATCTTTAGAATCTGCAATTTACTTAAGCATGCAATGGAATTAAGAATTTTAATTGATTACCACGTTCACAAAAAAGTCACTTATTTAAATTTACTTTGTTTCTGTATTATTATAGATCTATGAACTCAGTTCATTCAAATGTTTATCTCATAGCTACCAGATATTGCCAAGCCTCTGGGGAATGAAGATCGGCCTCTAGGGAATGAAGAGCATGACAATCCATCAATAAACGATAACTTCCATTCATTTTTCTCTTTTCGTTCGTTCTTTTTTTTTTTACCACCAAAGAGAAGGTATTGACGGTTGGGAACGTGAAGGCAGATGGTCAACATCCATGCCTTTCATAACAGGCAAAATCTATAACTAGATTTAATCTCAAATCACCTTTCCTGAACACTTGGGGATGCAAGCGAACATGATGGTATACCTAATTACGAAATACGTCATGAAGAAAGTGGCAACTACAAGCATGTTGGACGTCTGGTCTGGAACGATGGGACTTGCAACCCTTCCCAATACCTTTCTGGCGGACTCCTACGTCGGCCCATTTGGAATGACTCTCGTCGTCTTCGTGCAGCGGCACGCACAATAAGTTGAACAAATTCCAGCAAGAGGCTCTGAGCCTCTGTGCAGCAGTGGCCTATCAATGTACCAAATTATAACAGACAATACCAGTGGCCTGTCAATGTACCAAATTATAACTGACAATACCGGTCAAATTATAACTGATAATACTTGTCTTTAATCGAATGATAGATGCTGTTTTAATTGTCTAACACTAAAATCAACGTCCCACAACTTCACAGTGGCATGGGTGGGACTTCTTCTCAAAAAAAGCACAAGAACAATGCGCTTAGCAGTGGAAGGCCCGACAACAGAAAAGTTAGTGGAGGAAGTGCAATAGGTTGCGATACAGAGCTCTGCTTATATCACAGCATTACAGGTTGACTTAAGTGATATCCGAAGCAAGATCGAGGCCCCATGTGAGTGACTTGAGGGCGAGCAACGATATTTGTGTTGGGACCTGTTGGGATAGGGTCCGTAGAGGTAGTTTTGGGGTTAGTTT
>APFE030619213.1:0-73125 GCA_000404065.3 Pinus taeda
ATCAAGAATTTCTCCATCAACCAATCTCCTTTTCACCAATTAGATCTGAATCAAGTAGATACTTCTCTGACAGTTGTACCCAAAACATAGTACCAGAAACCACACACCAGAAAACAGAACCCAGAACACAACAGTAATAGACAGAAGCAGCGAGATCACAACTTAGAGTATATACGCTATTTCAACAGCCTGAAACTAGCGTGCATACACTTCTGCGTATGGAACAACCTGTGTATACGCTTCTTTACTTCACAGAACTTGCGTGTATACGCGCCTTCGCTTCACTGAACCTGTGTACAAATCTATAAAGGATAATTCACTCTTTCATATATTCAATCATTAATTAACCCAGATTATCAAACTTGTAGATCAAGCAAGCGCCACATCTAGCAGATCAAAATCATACAAAGATACTATCATTCAAGCTTAAAGATTATGACCCATCAATAGAACTTATCCTTCTTTTTGTGCTAAGGTTCCTCCTTCATTCAGATCCAAATCTGCATCATAACCCAATTACCAATATACCAGCTCTAGCAGCTCTAGCACTTTATCATATCTTCAATAATAATTCAGATGATCATTTGGCACATGATCTCCCTCCTCTTTTATAGTCTTAGGCCTTCCTCAATACCATGATCCAAAACCATAACATTTCAATACCATGAACCCAAAACTAGGGATCAACACATCTGACGAGACGCCATGGTCCAAAACATAGGTTCAAATCCCAAGAACTAACTACCATGGACCAAAAGTATGATCCCCAACATATACGCGCTTTTGTAATGTATAACCCGCGTGTATATGCGTCTTCATCTAGATGAACCTGCGTATATGTCTTTTTCTTCTTTCTGAGTGCCTGAACTGAGATCTGTTACCAAAGAGAGTTGCCATCAAGGACAACACCTGCGCCATAGCTCCAAACCTGTGCCATAATGCCAATAGGGAAAGCTTGGAGCTTTATTGTATACTCATTTCAGCAGTTTGGCAAAGGAATAGACCAGGGTTTGCAGCACTTTATGGGATTCTTGTGGCAACTTGATTTGGTATTATGTTTCCTTCTATAATTGCAAGTTTACATGTGTTTTATGTATGCCATTATCTCTTTCTGTTCATCTTAACTAAATGAAACAAGGATAAAGGTATGATTCATTGATTTGTAGTGCTCTACCTAGGGTTTTGTTTAGTTATTTATGTTTTCAGCTATTTGAAGAGGATCCCTGAGACTTTCATGCCCTCTTCTACTCCTCACCAGTCTAAAAGCTCTCCATCTCACTCAATTTGAAGTACCAAACCATTTGCCTACCTCACCCCATAGAGATCTCTGCAAGACTGAGCCTCATTCCTCGGACCCAAATCTGCCTTTCACATTTGAGCCAACAAAACATCATCAAATTCAATCAAACTCTTCTGAACACATATCGAGCCTAATATCAGTATTCACGTTAGTAATCTCAAGCCTTATTGATCATATTTTGTTGAGATTGACAAGGAGAGAACCCTCTCCCGACCTGGTAGGGATAGCTACAAGGTTAAGTGTGGTTTGATGTTATCCTAGATCCTACCTTTCTCAGCCTAAGGTAGATTTAGGCCTAATAATATTCTTCTTTCATAACATTCATCCATTCCTTTTATGACTTAGCTTAGTCAAAATTCAAAGGCTATTCTATATTTGTACTTGAGTAATCAAAATTTAATCTCATACATGCTACGGGTCTAAATTTTCCTTATTCATCTTCTTAGTCCCACAACACTTTGTAAAGTTGCTCAAACCCTTTTAGGGTGTAATTTCATTAATTTTAGATTCATTTCAACTTTGGTCTTAAAGAACATCTTATTTATCTTTAATTTCTTGTGCCTTTGTTAGGAAGTTCCTATAGATCTTAATCATCTAGTTTTTGAACCTCATTTGCATACTCATCAAATATAACATATCTACTTACAAAAACTTTATGAGTAATGGGATTATACATTTTGCGATCTATATGGTCATTCAATAACCAATAATAACAAATTTGATCAAATTTGCATCAAATTTTGAAAAAACGATTTAGTCCAAAAAATTATAATAAAAAAATGACCATTGTTTTATAACCACATAAAGGTTCGTAAATAGTTTTTATACCCAAAGAATTTTTTTTTTGCTTCTATTTTCAAGATACAAAGTAATAATTATATCTTCATTCAAAAACCATAAGAAATACTCTTACTTGTAATGATACTTTGATTACATTCAGCTATGATTTAATGCTTCCTGCTAGCTACACCATTATGCTAAGAAGTAAATGAAATTCTGCATTTTTTTTAAATCCTATTGTCCTTGTAGTGTATGATGAAATCCACTAATGTGTATTCTCCTACACAAATTTTTTTTCTTGTGAAACAAATTCATGTAAGTCTTGTTTTATCATCATTGAAGATAAGAAAATAAGAATCTCCCATAAGTGATTTCATTTGTACTAGCCCACACAATGATGTATGCATTAATTCAAAAATCCATATTTACCTTTTATATGTTCTTATAGGAAACTCAATTCTGGGTTATTTTAAGTACACAACTATTACTTTAGTATGTTAAATCTTATAAAGGGAAAGATCCTCCACAATCTAATATATTTTAATAATTTTGATAACCATATCTTAAGTGTCATAATTCTTCTATAAACAAAATTGTGAATCGAAAGGTTGATTGATCAAAATAGTCAAAAAAGGATAAACCTATATTGTCATCTTTTTTATTTATCATTAAAATACATATATCCTTTATAACTATTTTATATGAAGAAATTACAAAATTAAATTGTGGGACTGCATTCAATAATAAAAAAAAATTTAATGTCTACATCTAATGATTTAATAAAAGTATATATAATTACCGAATAAGAGATATCTCATTAAATAAAATAAAAAGTTGATAGAGATATTTATAAAGTTTCCCAATAAAAAATGACTATTTGACAAATTAAAAATGTGAATAGGATTGATAAACACAAACTATCAATCCACTAATTTATATAAGTTACCCAATTCAAGATTAAAATTCTGGAGGATGGACAAAGAGAAATTTCCTATATATCATGTGGATTTTAAAACTTCTAATAACAGACAAAGGAGTGATTTACTATCTTTCCTTGGATTTAAAGGATGTGAAAATAGTATGAATACAACATTGATTCGGAAGCTATAATCCACTTAATTATTTGAAAGATTATATTTTTATTTATATATGTAAAACCAATTGATTTTTTTTTAGAAGAAAAAACTAACCACTTTCATCAATATTAAGGTCAATACATAGTAAAGATAACATTAACTTGAGGTCAAAGAACCAAATAGAACTAAAATAAAATAGACACCCAAATTCACTCCAAAAATGAAGGCCCTAAATGTATCTAAAGAAGGTACAATACATAACACCACCACTAACACGATTGGAAGCCCCTATGTAAACCAAATAGAAAGTAGAAACAACAAATAAAATGACCCAAATATATAAAAATGGAAGGCATACATGGGCAATGAAATAAGAAAGGAAAAAGATTTGGAACCTGTAAAAAGACAAAGAAGTCACTTGATACATGGTTTACACTGTCGACCAAGAAGTTATAATGAAATAAGCACGATGTTTATGAAAAACGCGCTTTGAAAGTTAGTCAAACACGTTGTTCTGTTCTTGATAGATATGGGAAATTGATAAATTATAGAAGGAATCCCTTAGAGGCAAAATCTCCTGAAACCAGTTGAATAATGAAAGAACAGTCAATGACAATCTACCTTATACACAGCATATGATATATTTGGAAACCTCGACAATCTAAATATCCTCGATGGCAAGCCAAGATGCCAACTTCAACACTCCTCAAAGGGATAACACCTATGCTCTGTAGTTATATCCTCGATGGCAAGCCAAGATGCCAACTTCGACACTCCCCAAAGGGATAACACCTATAATCTGTAGTTGGAACAAGAGCACCTTGACCAAAATAATTGAAATGATTTGAATTAATTGACAACAATCTAAGCCCCACAACCACATTCACCCCATGAGGATGCATCGTCAAAAAATCCAATAAGGGAGGAGAAATTAATCTCCATTAGAGAGGAAACTTGACTATGAGCTTTGGGCTTCCAAGGACCCACCTCCTGAAAACAATCCATAATTTTCAAATTGGTGAAATGAATGTCAGGGGCATATTTTTAAAGATATACTTGTTTCTACAAACCCATACACCCCATAAAAGGTATAACATAAAGTTATTACTTCTTTTTTACTAGAGCTCCAATTGGTTAATCATGTTACAATAGAAGACCTATCCACCTCTAGATCTACTTCAAGGGAATTTGTGATCACCTCCCAAAAAACATTTTCATAAAGGAAGAGATACCTAACCTCCTCAGGGGATGATCCCTGAAAACCTCTCTTTATGATGTTATCCCATGAGACTATTCAATTGTGGGTGACCAAGCATGTAAAACATTTGATTTTTAAAGACACCTCCCACTTCCACATGTGATCCATCCACCCAACATGAGCCTCAACATGAAAAAGAGACGTGATGAGTGACTAGGCATCTTTGACAAATATGTCACCATTATAAACCCCATCTTCCCATGCCATTTTATCAGGTTTATCTGTGAGGTAAATCCCAATGTTAATTGGATGTAACAATATGTATCCCATTGAGCCACAAACTCTTCCTGAATACCCAAATCCAGTGAATAGGGCAACGTGGGAAATGAAAAGGGAGAGTTGTGTTCCTTCCCAATATGTGCTAAAGTATAAATACCTCGCTCATTGAGGCACCAAATGATGCAAACTAGAATATTATGCCCTTTAGACCGTCCTTTGATGATGTCTAGGCCAATGAAGACATTTTCTACTCTGCCCATATGCTAGAAAAGATTACCACAAAACCATAGCCTAACTCTCTGACGCAGGAAAAATCACCTAAAGTCAATTTCCATGACTTTCATAATAACTTTACATGAGCCTGTGGGTTATGGCCCACCTATACAAATCGGAAGCGTTTACATTGGTGGGTTTTAGCCCGGCCAATCACCAAACAACGCTTTAACATATAATCCACCAATGAATGCCAGTCCCACTTGAATGCATAAAACCAGACTCCAAATAAAATAAACTCACTTCCACACACTTCTCGGGTCCGCTCAACAATTGAACAACAATTGAACAGCAACCAGTCCCACATTGACTTCCCATGTTGACTTTCCCTTTTTGCACAGGCGCTTCACTCTACACCATTGATTAAAGCACGTTGGATCCAATGGTTCACAATGATATCAGCCAGGGAACTTGGGTGACACTTAACCACCCTTGTGGAGTCGATAAGGATTATAAATCCTTAATCTATAAAATTTCAGGTCCGCCTTTGAGGTTAAAGGCTATTCTCTTTATGGCCCGATATCTGTTGGATAATGGAGGCCATCAAATCCTATGGTCTGTGGCCCTTCAACTAACACACGGGTTAAAAATAGGCCTAACCCCCGCCGTTGACTATGACGTAAGCAATTGAAATTGAGATAGACGACTAGGATTTAGTGCGGCGTTTCAACCTTGATCAAGACACCCGTAGACTCCTAACCTCTGCAGTTATGCATTTCACTTGGCTTGTTTCACTTTGGCTCTAATTCCTCAGGAGCCAAACCTCCATGATAAATCTTCATGTCGATTTATAACATACCAACTCCACACACGTAGATCTTCCCATCTATTATTCCAATAGATTATAACACAATTTCGAATTTCCTTTGGCACTCAGATTACATCCAATGTGGATTGTTGAATGTTACTCCACTCCACCTTGCAATCAAACTTCATCTACAGGTTTGCTACACAGAGCATTTAATTATGATGATCCACACAACATCGTGCTCTTTCCCTCTTATTGATGCCATATATAGGTCTAGCGTAAGGTCAATTCTACCCTTTGACTTCTTTATCAGTGTATCTACCCCCTCCATAATCATGTGATTATCTCCAAGAGTACTAGAACATTTCATCGTGATCATAGTTTGATCTCCACTTGGCCATATCTTCTCTTCTTATCTATGCTTAGGTCCTCTGTCAATTCTCCTCTGATTCATAAAGGAATTCTTCTCAGTCTTTCTGTCTTTGGTTCTCTTTTTTTGCATGACTCTTGAGTTATTCTTCCACGTGCTTCTTTAAAACTATTATCTCTAAGCTTTGTGCTGATTTCTTTATTCAGATTCATACAGTCTAACCACCATACTCATATGTGTTCCTTCTCTGCACTCGTTCTTTGCTCGAAATTCTCATGCATATATATATTAAACAGAGTTCTCCACTACAAACATAATTTATCAATTAATTTCTTAATACACACTATATAACTCAAAAAATGAATCTTTGTATTCAAAAGAAAATGTATATACAAAAGAGTCTTTATCTCGCTGGCCTGATTTTCTAATCAATGGCCTTTCTCTTCTCATTGCCTATAGGCTAGCATCCAAACCCTATGTATCTGCTAACTCTCTCACTAACTCCTCTTTTAAGCCTTTGAGGCTTACAAATTATACACAAAAGGATTCTGTTAACCAATTTTGGTTCAGATCTTGAATAATTTCACCTGAATCCTAAATATCCTAATCTAATCCCTAAAATCATGAAACTAACTCCTAGTTCCTCTAACTCACACACTATTCTTGAAATCTCTCTTAACGAGAATATTTCATTACAATATCCTCACTATTATACAACCCTCAACAAAACATAGGAAAATAAATAATTAACCACTCTTTACGAAATCAGGTCGCTTAAAACACAAGACCCTATGCTTACTAAAATGCAATGGTTTTTCTAAGCAGGATTCTCCTGCATCAAACTCCCCAAGTAAGAAAATTTATGACCTCCTGGTCATAAGTCTGGATAATTGCTTTTTCCTGGATCCCAAACTTTATTTTGTAATATGTCTTTTCTTGTCAGTTGTTCTATTACTGCTTTTCTCGATCTCTCCATACCTTATGCTGCAATGCTGCTCTTGCCATGCTTTCATAGCCTGCTGTTGTCTTCCTCTTGTTGTTGCCTCTTTCCTTTCTTGCTATTGTCTTCTTCTAAGACACTTTCATCATTAACCTTCTTACCAACTTAATTTATTTATCCAATATATCCTCTATCTGTTGATTGCCTTCAACTCTTAACTATTGAATTTCGATTACTGCCACTCTGATTCTTTCCTCTTGTTCACTATTTTCTTGCACCTTTTCAGCTGCTGCCATATTGTCCTTCAAGACAATTTTCTCCTTCTGTTTACTGTACCTATCAAATTCTTCTTGACTATCATTTATGACAATTTCTTTGCCATCCTTCATCAACAATTTACTCTAGATATATATCCTTTGTTGTTCTAGCTTTCTCCTTTGAAGGTCTAACTCTCTATATAACTCAATGATTTTTCTTAGAGTAAAATTTGGAAATTTTACACAATCTCCCATTTCTTCATTTGTTATTGACCAATCATCAGATGGTCCTTCTTCCTCTGCCAAATCTTCCTTAACATATTTTAGTAGATGTTCTTTCTTTTCTTCTTTCATTTGGTTGTCCACCTGTGCCAAATATGTTCCAATTTTGGCAAAAAAATCTCCAATCATAAGACAATTATTAAAACAAAAAACATAAGGCCTTTGTGCATCTTATTCCTTTGGCAACCTTTCAGTATGTTGCTCTGATCTTCCCTTTAAATCCTCTGTCAGCACATTGGTATGTTGATTCAAACTAACAAAATTCTTGAGACTGTCAGCAAGTCTCTTTTCCACACCATATGTGCACATACTAATGTTCACTATAGTGAATTGTTTCTTCCCCAGTGTCATTGTCATAATCTGCTTCAAAACTTTCATCTTTTGGAAGGTATTCTTCCATGTTTTTGACAACTTTAAAATACTACCTATCCTTTTGCAAACCTGCAACCATATACAAATGATCAGTTTTAAAAATACAAGACCTTATGGTCTCATTTGATGCTTCAGCCAGCAAGTCTTCTGGCTACTCTAAATCATTCATATGATTCAACTCCTCTGTCTCTTAATTACTTTTAAAAAGTAATTGTCTATGTTTTGGTTCACATACCAAAACTTCAACACCTTCTCCAGTATTTTCCTTTTGTTGTAGGTCAACTCCTTTGAGCTTCTCTATCTTAAATTTGACATCTATAATCTGTTCAAGCTCCCTCAGCTCCTTTATTAACTGCATGTTTCTTTCTTATTCCTCTTCTCTTGTAGCCTCTGCCACTTCACTTTCTTTCTCATGACATAACCATATCTTTGGTCCTTTTCATTTCTCTGCAACATCTCCATTAATACTTCAAGTTTAACGGCCATCTCAGCCATTTCTTTATCATATTTTTCATCACTCATTCTCATGCCATTTGCCTTGGCATATTTCTTCTTTTGTCCTCTATTATGGTCTCTTTCAGAACCTCTGTTATGACTATCACTAGTCATCATCCTTTCCATGTCTATGAGTTCCTCACTCACTTCACTACGAGTTGCACAAGCCTCTGCAACAACAAGTCTTCCCTACTGCCACTTACCTCACCAAGCTTTCCTCTATACTTGGTATTTTGGCAAGTCCTGGTCCTTTGTCTAAATCTCCTTGAGCATTTCTCTCTACTCCTTCTAGGCTTCAACTCATCTACACTTTAAGAACACAATTGTCCTCTTCTTCCGATCTTTAGCTAGAACATTTAGGTTCTGACCACCTCTTCATTCACTTAGAAACTCTTACCAACTTCCTTCATCCCTTAGCAATTTTACCCACATCCTCTGTGGAATTACCTTTGTGAGCTGCAACAATACCTCTGCAGTAACAAGTCTCCTTGCTACATATGCCTCACTAAGCATCTCTCCTCTGAGCTCAGTCTGTTAGCGTTTCTCTGGTTCTTTCCTCTGGAACCAATTGAGAACTCCTTGCTCTAGGTTGTTGCAATCTTCTCACCTTCTTATGTTGCTACTTATGCATCATTATAAAGACCACAATCTCTCCAATCTTCAAATCAAATTAAAATAAAAGCATATCATCTCACCTTCAAGATCTCCACATGACCTTGTTCTATGATTCACCTGCACTTTGAATGGACTGTTCTTTTATTCAGCCTTCAATTGTATCTTCAAAGTCTTCTACTTCAAGTACATGCAAAAGTCCCTCTTACAGTTTAACTACTGTAATCCTGCTCTAAATTCTCACTCATTCGATTTCTGCTAATCATTAGACAAACTTGCATACCATCACCTATCTTTAGGATCTCACCAGTCCTGCAAATTTGTTTCAGAAGATCTCCATGCTTTCACTGTGCAAATTTTCAACATTCAGCTAATGTCAATCAGATTTAGAATCTGATTCTTTCTTTCAAACTCCTAGCTTTATCTTGGTAAAGCTCCAGCTGTCAGTAAAAATTACTCCTTCGCTGATTTTTCTTTCACTGTTTCGTTCTTGCCCACTTATAAAAATCAAAAGCATTTGCATTGGTGGGTTTTAGCCCGACCAATCACCAAACAATGCTTTAACATATAATCTGCCAACAAACGTCGATCCCACCTGAATGCACAAAACCTAACTCCAAATAAAATAAACTCGCGTCCAAACACTTCTCAGGTCTGCTCAACAATTTAATAGCAACCGTTCCCACGTTAACTTCCCACGTTGACTTTCCCTTTTTGCACAGGCGCTTCACTCTGCGTCATTGATCAAAGTGCGTTGGATCCAATGGTTCACAATGATATTGGACAGGGAACTTGTGTGACACTTAACCACCTTTACAGAGCCGATAAGAATTATAAATCCTTAATTTATACAAGTTTTTGTCTGCCTTTAAAGTTAAAGTCCAATCTCTTTATGGCCCAATATCCGTTGGATAACGGAGGCCATCAAATCCTACGGCTTGTAGCCCTTCAACTAACACACTGGTTAAAAACAGCCACCGTTGACTATGATGTAAGCGGTTGAAATTGAGATTGATGGCTACGATTTAGTGCAGTGCTTCAACCCTAATCAAGACACCTGTAGACTCCTAATCTCTGCAGTTATGCATTTCACTTGGCTTGTTTCACTTTGGTTCCAATTCCTTAGGAACTAGACCTCCATGATAAATCTCCATGTTGGTTTATAACATACCAACTCCAACGCGTAGATCTTCCCATCTATTGTTCTAGTGGATTATAACACAATTTTTGCTTTCCTTCGGCACTCAGATTACATTCAACGTGGATTGTTCAATATTACTCCACTCCACCTTGCAATAATACTTCATCTTTGGGTTTGCTACATAGAGAATTTAATTCTGATGATCCACACAACATCATGCTCTTTCCCTCTTATTGATACCATATACAGGTCTAGCGTAAGGTCAATGCTACCCTTTGACTTCTTTATCAGTGTATCTACCCCCTCCATAATCATGCGATTATCTCCAACAATACTGGAATGTTTCATCGCGATCATAATTTGATCTCGACTTGGCCATATCTTCTCTTCTTATTTGTGCTTAGGTCTGTTGTCAATTCTCCTCTAATTCATAAAATAATTCTTCTTGGCCTTTCTGTCTTTGGTTCCCTTTTTTTGCATGACTCTTCTCTTGAGTTATTCTTCGGCATGCTTCTTTAAAACTACTACCTCTGAGCTTTGCGTTAATTTCTTTAATCAGATTCATACAATCCAACCACCATCCTCCTCTATGTTCCTTCTCTACACTCGTTCTTTGATCGAAATTCTCATGCATATATATATTAAATAGAGTTCTCCACTACACACATAATTTATCAATTAATTTCATAATACACACTATATAACTCAGAAAACGAATATCTGAATTCAAAAGCAAATGTATATACAAAAGAGTCTTTCTCTCACTAGCCCGATTTTCTAATCAATGGCCTTTCTCTTCTCACTCCTTGTAGGATACCATCCAAACCCTATCTATCTGTTAACTCTCTCACTAACTCCTCTTTTAAGCCTTCGAGGCTTACAAATTATACACAAAAGGATTATGTTAACCAATTTTGGTTTAGATCCTAAATAATTTCACTTGAATCCTAAATATCATAGTCTAGTCCCTAAAATCATGAAACTAACTCCAAGTTCCTCTAACTCACACACTATTCTTGAAATCTCTCTTAACGAAAAGATTTCATTACAATATCCTCACTATTATACAACCCTCATAAAAACATAGGAAATTAAATAATTAATCACTCTTTAGGGAATCGGGTCCCTTGAAACAAAAGACCGTGTTCTTAATAAAATGCAATGTTTTTTTCTGAGCAGGATGTTCCTGCATCACTTTCATTAGGTTTCGACAAATATAGGAGGCATTATTTTTCACAAAGGCCCGGAGGACACCCATTCTTCCAAATTCAAAATTCATAGCTATTTAGCATGTATGATAGCTTGCCAACCTCTAGGTCCAAAGAATGCCCTCCAAAGAATCTTAATAAGGAGGGCCTGGTTAAAACATTTTGCATATATAATGCCCCATCTACCTATGGATATCAGTTTGGATAATGTCACCAAAGCACACAAGTGATATCTGTTTTTTCCATGGCTGCAGATTTTTTTTTTTGGGAATAAGAGTGAGAAAGTTACAATTGACGACATCTCTTATAGATCTCGAAATGAGAGAATCCTCCACCATTTCCATGAGCCCACAGTGTCAAAAAAGAACAATAATAATTCCACTGGCCATCCATCAAGTCCAGGTTTTTTTATCTTTCGTTAAGTCTTCCAATGTCGCTTGAAATTCCTCCAAAGAGATTGGACTATCCATCATATCCAACTCTTCTTAATTTACCATCACCATATCCATTTGATCAACTATATTTGTTACCTCAGATTCCCTGTATTCGGACTTGAAAAAATTAACAACTTCTTTCTGAATCTCATGCTGTGATGAGATAATATTATTGTCTCCATTTCTTATGAACCATATGGAGTTTACATTCTTTATTTTAGAGGTCACCCTATGAAAGAAAAAAGTGTTCTTGTCACTGTCCTAAATCGAACACATTCTACTTTTCAACCTCCATTCGATTCAAGATCTGACAACATTTTTTAATTTTTTTAGTTTATATGTTACCTTTTCCATATGCTTATCTGGGTCAAAATATGAAGGATGCATCCATGATTCGCGCACAAGCTCTGAAAATTCTATGTCTTTAAACCACATATCCTTAACACCACTATATTCGAAAAATATCATGTCACGATCAAAGATTCCTATATGAAAGGATGATGATAGTAATCGATTGATCCTCTCGATTAGATAAGAGTGCACCATAGAGTTAAAATTGTTTTAAGAATTATTTAAATTGAATCAAATTTTACTTTGCACCATCTTAAGAATAACATTGGTTCATTTAACATCAAAGCTAACATCTACTTAAAATATAACCTAATTTGAGAAAAATATCGATTAGTGGGACTAAAGTAATTATGTGAATATGGATTTAATTGGATTTGTTTGTCATGTAGATGACAAAGAAATTTACTATTTGATATACTTGTCAAGCACTCATATTAGCCTTGCAGAATTACCAAGATTATGAAATTTTCCCATGAGTCGTGTTTGTCTTCCAAATTTGCGTAGTTGTCACGTTAATTGTCTTTGGAAAACAAAGAAATTAGATGAATAAAATCGACACAGACTTTGGTGAACTAAGAAATTGGATGAATAAAATCCATAGAGACTTTGGCGAACAAAGAAATTGGATGAATAAAATTGACATAGTAATCATGAAGACAGAAATGAGAATTAAATCGATTGTTTCACATAGCAAGTGGGGACAAATGTTGTTTCTTCCAAAGAGATTGGCCTATCCATCATCTCCAACTATTCTTCATTTACCATCTGGGGAAACACATTAGCCATGACCATTTGATCAACTATATTTGTTTCCTTTGATGCCCTATATTGGGACTACAAAAAATTAACAACTTCTGTTTCAATGTCATGTTGTGGTGAGAGAATCTTAATGCCTCCGTCTCTTATGTACCATATGGAATTTGCACTCTTTATTTTAGAGGCCACCCTGTGAAAGAAACAGGTGTTCTTGTCACCATCTTGAATCCAACACATTTTACTTTTTATACTCCATTCATCTTCTTGATTTTTCAATATTTTATTCCTCTTTTCCATAATATTGAATATTGCCTTCTTAGACAGCTTGGAAAAGAACTCTGGATCTGAAGGGCTAGATCCTTAATTTCCTACTCAATAATAGTTCCTTCCATGTAGCCTCTTTAGGCTCGCAGATCCAACATCTGACAACCTTTTTTTATATTTTGAGTTTATAACTTACCTTCTCCATTTGCTTATCCAGGTCAAAAAATAAAGGATGCATCCATGATTCGCTCACCAACTCTAAAAATTATAGGTCTTTCAACCATGTATGGTTGAATTTGAAAGGCATGGCCTTTGTATCCTTAGCAATAATCCCTTCGATAAATACCATATCATGGGCAGAGATTCATATTGTTGGAGGATCTGATTCCAGCCACCTGCTAGGTTTCATAGACGGCCATCCAATTGCCATAGTTAGTTGAGATTATTCCAGTTATCTTGAATTCAGTTCAGACTTACTGAAATCATTTATTGTTGATGTCTCCAATGTAATCTTATTTAACTGTTTCAGAATATTAAGAAGAGAATTCCTCTTCTCCACATTAGTTTTAATTTCTTGTCATGGTATTAGAGCTTTAGGTCACATAAGACTCTAGAGAGAGCAACAAAGATGAAGAATTCGAGGAGGAGAAGAAGCCTCCATTGTTTTCAAGAATCTAGTGGTTTGAAGTCCATTCTGTGAAGAGGATGAAGAAGATAGTTATCTCCCCTTAGTTGAAAGAGAAGCAAGAAATAAGTCTTATTTTTTTTTTAATGATCAATGCACTCCTCCCCAGTGAACAAGTGCGTTGACCCTGCCAAACGATTTTCTCAACTTCCATGTTTCATCGCAGTCGTCAGCTATTGAGAAGAGTGTTGAAATCATACAAGCTGAGGCACGAGGTTTGTTTCAAGGTTCGAGGTGCATGAAATCATCGTCACATTTGAATGAAATTGTTGAAAGCTATGAGGGCTCCACAAAGTCAAATTTGGGTACACTAATGGGATAAGAGTCTCGTCAAGTGATCAAAGACAGATCTAGGTCTTGGAGTATGGTTATCAGACATAAAATTCTTAAGGACCATGATTTTTTATTTTGGTACTGAAAAAGCACTATTGGATCCACACATGGATCGACAATCTTGCTTAACTTTCATAGAGTTGCTAATATCTTTCTTCAACATCTGGCATGGACCATGGGATCAGGCCACAGGATACTTATCGGTATTGACCAAATTCTGGGTGCTGGCAATGATTGTATTATCACTGACGGGCTCATATAATTCTTAAATGGATTTGGCATATACTTCTGGAGTGAAGCCATTGCCCAATGGTGGGGTCCTTGCCCTGTATGGAAAACTGCACAGGAGTTGGGTCTATTTGGACAATGGGACCAGGAATGGAACCAGATTTTTGCTGGTATGAAACATCTTGGTATTTGTCATGCAGAGTTTCATGGCAATATTATTTGGATAGGGAAGATGAAGTTCAGAAACATCATTGTTGCTGATACATATCATTCTCTTTGTCGGGGATGCTCGGCAAGGGGAGAAACATGTTTTATATGACTTTTGGAAGACTAGAATCCCAAACAAAATCATCATTTTATCATGGTTGTTATTCCATAACAAAGATATCACATGGGAGAATTTTCAGAAGTGGCAGTGGCATGGTCCTAGTATTTGTCCTATTTGCAAAACGGACGCAGAAAACAACAACCAAATGTTCCTCAAGTGTCAACATATGGTTCAGGTATGGAAAAAGTTGTCATCACATATCGTTTTCCTTATATACAACATGACTATATTGTGGATTGTATGAAGTGGTGGAGTATTTAGAAGACAACTTGGATATCCATCGCACTTATACTTTTTTGGGATATATGGCAATGGAGAAATATATGCATCTTTTAGAACTCTACGGAATATTTCTATAAGTTTTTTTAAAAACTTTATCTAATCTTTCCATCCACACTTCTTATGATTCATGGTCCAACAAAACATGACACAAGTGGATCTGTCTTCGAATGGAATATCCACTGGGTTTTTTGATGGTGCTGTGCAATGGAACATATGTGGATGTGGTTTTTGGATTGCCATTTCAAATGAATTAGCATACAGGACTCACTGGCATGGGGGAAGTGGCACTAATACCAAGGCATAAGCAATGGCTCTATGGCGCCTCTTATGGTTCACCACCTTCCTTGGTATCACTATTATTCATATCTATGGGGATTCCAAGATCATAGATCATATCAAGGGTAGTGAAAACATTAACAATCCTTTGCTACTTGGTTGGCTGGGGAGAATTGGTCTACTATGGAACCAACTCAACAATTCTACAATTATGCACATTGGCAGAGAACAGAACAAGGAACTCATGAACTTTCGAAGAGGGGACTACTAGGTTATTTTGGTAATATTCACATGGAAATAATATTGAATCACAATGTTTTAGAGATTGGATAATTTTCTTTTCCTGGGTAATTTCTATATCGCCTCCTTTTTTGTATATTATTTGTATGTCTACTAGTTTCTATCAACAAGCTCACTTGGATGGAAGGACATGTTGCTTGCTCTCTTTTTCGGATAGATGGAATGGTGGAGTATAAGATATGCCTTTTATTCGATTTTTCTATAATCATCTATGCTTTCTTATGTCTATTCTGGAACAACTCCGGGTCTATGGACTGTTTTTATTTCTGTATCATGTTTATTGATATCATTTGGATGGGATGTTGGATATGCACACCCAAATGGATTGTTTGATGTGATGGACTTGGCAGTAAATGTTTATATCATGTATATTGATTATATAATATAATATAAGTTGAAGTAAATGTAGTTGAAGTCAATTTTTTAAATTACAAATCTCCCTGAGACATGGACCAATGGGCATCTTAATTAAGTTTTATGTGGTTCAAATTAAAGGGGAGTGTTGGAGAATCTAATTGCAATCACTTAATATGTGTCATAGTCGTCCATCTAAGTGTCATAGTTAGTTGAGATTACTACAGTTATCTTGAGTTCAATTGAATCTCACTGCATTCATTTATTGTTAATGTCTTCAATATAATCTTATATAACTGTTTGAGAATATTATTGTTGATTTCTTCATTATAATCTTATTTAACTGTTTGAAAATATTAAAAAAACAATCATGTTACTTTTCATTTCTTATCACCTATATGAAAGGATGACTGCAATTGATTGAGCCTCTCGATTAAATAAGAGTGCACCATAGAGTTAAAATTGTTTTATGAATTATTTAAACTAAATCAAATTTTACTTTGCACCATCTTAAGAATAACATCGGTTCATTTAACATCAAAGCTCACATTTGCTTAAAATATAACCTAAATTGAGAAAAAGATTGATTAGTGGGACTAAAGTAATTATGTGAATATGTATTTGATTGGGTTTGTTCGTCATGTAGATGACAAAGAAATTTACTATTTGATATACTTGTCAAGCACTCATATTAGCCTTGTAGAATTACCAAGCATATGAAATTTTCCCATGAGTCATGTTTGTCTTGCGAATTTGCGTAGTCGTCATGTTAATCGTCTTTGGAAAACAAAGAAATTAGATGAATAAAATCGACACAAACTTTGGTCAACTAAGAAATTGGATGAATAAAATCCATAGAGACTTTGGCGAACAAAGAAATTGGATGAATAAAATCGACATAGTAATCATGAAGACAGAAATGAGAATTAAATCGATTGTTTCACACAGCAAATGGGGACAAAGGTTGTTTCTTCCAAAGAGATTGGCCTATCCATCATCTCCAACTCTTCTTCATTTACCATCTGGGGGAACACATTATCCATGTCCATTTGATCAAATATATTTGTTTCCTTTGATGCCTTGGATTGGGACTGCAAAAAATTAACAACTTCTTTTTCAATGTCATGTTGTGATGAGAGAATCTTATTGTCTCCATCTCTTATGTAGCATATGGAGTTTGCACTCTTTATTTTGGAGGCCACCCTGTGAAAGAAACAGGTGTTCTTGTCATCGTCTTGAATCCAACACATTCTACTTTTTAACCTCCATTCATCTTCCTAATTTTTCAATATTTTATTCCTCTTTTCCATAATATTGAATATTACCTTCTTAGATTGCTTGGAAAAGAACTCTAGATCTGAAGGGCTAGATCCTTAATTTCCTACTTGATAATAGTTCCTTCCATATGGCCTCTTTAGGCTCGTAGATCCAACATCCGACAACCTTTTCTTATTAGATATCATTTTGGGATTCAACTGCGTTAAGTAAGTCATTCACGTATGACCATTTCCATGAGAGGTAGTCGTAACTGACTAATTTCTCATGATTTTTGAATAGTTCACTTAGCACTCATTGCATCAGGTGATGCTCACAGGGGTGAAGAAGTGGGATTGAAACCTTTTCTTATATTTTTAGTTTATAACTTACCTTCTCCATCTGCTTATCCAAGTCGAAATATAAAGGATGCATCCATGATTTGCACACCAACTCTGAAAATTATAGGTCTTTCAACCATGTATGTTTGAATTTGAAAGGCATGGCCTTTGTATCCTTAGCAATAATCCATTTGATAAATACCATATCATGGGCAGAGATTCATATTGTTGGAGGATCTGATTCTAGCCACCTGCTAGGTTTCATAGACGTCCATCTAATTGCCATAGTTAGTTGAGATTATTCCAGTTATCTTGAATTCAGTTCAGACTTACTGCAATCATTTATTTTTTATGTCTCTAATGTAATCTTATTTAACTGTTTCAGAATATTAAGAAGACAAATCCTCTTCTCCACATTAGTTTTAATTTCTTGTCACGGTATTAGAGCTTTAGGTCACATAAGACTCTAGAGAGAGCAACAAAGATGAAGGATTCGAGGAGGAGAAGAAGTCTCCATTGTTTTCAAGAATCTAGTGTTGTGAAGTCCATTCTATGAAAAGGATGAAGAAGATCGTTATCTCCCCTTAATTGAAAGATAAGGAAGAAATAAGTTTTAATTTTTTTTTGAATGATCAACACACTCCTCCCCAGTGAACATGTGCATTGACCCTACCAAACGATTTTCTCAACTTCCATGTTTCAACGCAGTCGTTGTCTATTGAGAAGAGCATTGAAATCATACAAGCTGAGGCACGAGGTTTGTTTCAAGGTTCGAGGTGCATGCAATCACCGTCATGTTTGAATGAAATTGTTGAAAGCTATGAGGGCTCCACAAAGTCAAATTTGGGTACACTAATGAGATAAGAGTCTCGTTAAGTGATCAGAGACAAACCTAGGTCTTGGAGTAGGCTTATCAGACATAAAATTCTTAAGGACCATGATTTTTTATTTTGGTACCGAAAAGGCACTATTGGATCCACACATGGATCGACAATCTCACTTAGCTTTCATAGAGTTGCTAATATCTTCCTTCAACATCTGGCATGGACCATGGGATCGGGTCACGTGATACTTATCGGTATTGACCAGATTCTGGGTGCTAGCAATGATTGTATTGTCACTGAGGGGCTCATATAGTTCTTAAATAGATGTGGCATATACTTCTGGATTCAAGCCATTGCCCAATGGTGGGTTCCCTGCCCTATATGGAAAAGTGCACAGGAGTTGGGTCTATTTAGGCAATGGGACCAGGAATGGAACTGGATTGTTGCTAGTATGAAACATCTTGGTATTTGTCGTGCAGGGTTTCATGACAATCTCATTTGGATAGGGAAGATGAAGTCTGGAAACATCATTGTTGCTGATACATATCCTTCTCTTTGTCGGGGATGCTCGGCATGGGGAGAAACATGTTTTATATGACTTTTGGAAGACTAGAATCCCAAACAAAATCATCCTTTTATCATGGTTGGTATTCCATAACAAAAATCTCACATGGGAGAATTTACAGAAGAGGCAGTGGCATGGTCCCAGTATTTGTCCTATTTGCAAAACGGACGCGAAAAAAAACAACCACATGTTCCTCAAGTGTCAACATACGGTTTAGGTATGGAAAAAGTTTTCATCACATATCATTTTCCTTATATACAACATGACTATATTGTGGATTGTATGAAGTGGTGGAGTATTCAGAAGACAACTTGGAGATCCATTGCACTTATACTTTTTTGGGATATATGGCAATGGAAAAATAAATGCATCTTTCAGAACTCTACGGAATATTTCTATAAGGTTTTTGAAAAACTTTATCTAATCTTTCCATGCACACTTCTTATGATTCATGCTCCAAAAAAACACAACACAAGCGGACTGGTCTTCAAATGGAATATCTAATCAGTTTTTTTGATGGTTTTGTGCAACGAAACAAATGTGGATGTCGTTTTTGGATTTCCATTTCAAATGAATTAGCATACAGAACTTACTGGCGTGGGGGAAGTGGCACTAATACCAAGGCAAAAGCAATGGCTTTATGGGGCCTCTTATGGTTCACCACCTTCCTTGGTATCACTATTATTCATATATATATGGGGATTCCAAGATCATAGATCAGATCAAGGGTAGTGAAAACATTAACAATCCTTTACTACTTGGTTGGCTGGGGAGAATTGATCTACTATGGAACCAACTCAACAATTCTACAATTATGCACATTGGCAGAGAATAGAACAAGGAACTCATGAACTTTCGAAGAGGGGACTACTACGTAATTTTGGTAATATTCACATGGAAATAACACTGAATCACAATGTTTTAAAGATTGGAGAATTCTCTTTTCCTGGGTAATTTCTATATCGCCTCCTTTTGTATATTTTTTGTATGTCTACTAGTTTCTGTCAACAAGCTCACTTGGATGGAAGGACATGTTGCTTGCTCTCTTGTTCGGATAGATGGAATGGTGGAGTATAAGATACGCCATGTGCATACCTTTTTTGGTCGGTTTTTCTATAATCATTTATGCCTTCTTATGTCTATTCTGGAACAACTCTAGGTCTATGGATTGTTTTTATTTCTGTATCATGTTTGTTGATATCAGTTGGATGGGATTCTGGATATACACACCCAAATGGACTATTTGATGTGATGGACTTGGCAGGAAATGTTTATATCTTGTATATTGATTATATAATATAATATAAGTTGAAGTAAATGTAGTTGAAGTCAATTTTTTAAATTACAAGTCTCCCTGAAACATAGACCACTAGGCATCTTAATTAAGTTTTTATGTGGTTCAAATTAAAGGGGAGTGTTGGAGAATCTAATTGCAATCACTTAATAGGTGTCATAGCGGTCCATCTAAATGTCATAGTTAGTTGAGATTACTACAGTTATCTTGAGTTAAGCTAAATCTCACTGCATTTATTTATTGTTAATCTCTTTAATATAATTTTATATAACTGTTTGGGAATATTATTGTTGATTTCTTCATTATAATCTTATCTAACTGTTTGAAAATATTAAAAAAACAATCATGTTACTTTTCATTTCTTATCACCTGTATGAAAGGATAACTGCAATTGATTGAGCCTCTTGATTAAATAAATAAGAGTGCACCATAGAGTTAAAATTGTTTATGAATTATTTAAACTTAATCAAATTTTACTTTGCACAATCTAAAGGATAACATCGTTTCATTAACATCAAAGGAAGTGGGGGACAGAGGTCGTGATCGCCAGGATGACGCGGAAGCTTTTGGGATGTGTTAATTTTAATTTTAATTTTAGTTTCACTATAGATTTAGAAAGAATCAAAATCACGGGGATATATTCCTGGAATGTGTCGGGCATATTCCTGGAATGGCGAGTACTAAACTACGACTTATTGTACATCACCCATCACTATCTTTCCACCACGTCAAGACACGTGAAATTTTTGTATGCAGAAGGACATTACTTCCATTAATGGATAGGTTGCCCTATACTACGACTCTATCTGTACAATAGCTTATATAGTGACTATTGCCCTGGCTTATTGTACATCACACATTTTATCTAAATTTTTCCACAGTCAGTCAGATAGAATAATTGTGATCGCTGGTGGAAGGCAGCCTGGAACATCTAGAAGTTGATATGGCTTTCGTGCATTATACGCTACCCTAAGATCAAGTTTTGGCTGGCTACCCTCGCCTATATATAGAGTCTCACCTGTGATATACAAACATGAAATAAGCTCAACTGCAATTCCTTCCTTGTGTTGCGCTGTTTTGTAGTTGTGTTTAATTACTTGTTGTTGGCCGTTGCAATGGGGGCAAGAACTTTGGCAGTTTCGGTTTATGTTACAGCAACGCTGGCATTAATATTTAATCTCTATGTTCAAGGTAAGGTGGTAATCCCTCGACTGTATTTTATGTAGGTATCGTATTTGTTTGTTTTGGTGAGTACCTATCATAAATAAATACTTGTTTGCTTTGGTAAGTGCAGGAGCTACGGGTGCGACGTTTGTGATCCAGAACCATTGTTCATACACTGTATGGGCCGCAGGAATTCCCGTAGGTGGCGGTCAAGCGCTGGGGAAGGGGCAATCATGGAGTGTTAACGTGCCCGCAGGAACAAGTGCAGGCAGATTTTGGGGACGTACGGGATGCTCCTTCGATGCCTCTGGTAAAGGAAGATGCAGCACTGGGGACTGCGGCGGCGTGCTCCGCTGTACACTCTCGGGACAGTCTCCTACAACGCTGGTTGAATATACTCTGAACGGGGGCAACAATCAAGATTACTATGACATCTCCGTAATTGATGGTTTCAATGTCCCTCTCTCCCTGACTCCCTCCAACGGTCGCTGCATTGCGCCCACTTGCAAAATGGACAAGTGCCCAGATGCCTACCTATATCCCAGTGATAACACTAAAACCCACGGTTGCGCTTCTGGTGCTAATTACAACGTTATATTCTGTCCTTGATGACAAGCTTATCATGTTCGTTACATAAAATCCATCCCTACCTTTGATAAATAAACCGAATTCTATCGAATTCTATGCATTATCATATCTACCATAAGAATATTACAATCAACATATTTATAATAAGAGTACCATATTGTGTGCAAGAAGATCTATCCCGTAAAAAGGAAGTTCTCTCATGTGAAAAAGGCAAGGCATGATTATTTTTTATAGTATTTTTATTTCTTAGTTTGTAAATGAATAATGTTATTTTGGATATATTTTGGATATATGTTTATCGTGTATATTGAACAATTTGGATATATTTACAACCGATATGAATGATCAATTGATTTTAAGTGATTTAATAAATAAATATGGATGATTTTGTGAATTTTATTTTTAATTAATTATCGTTAACATATTTTTTTTATTAAAAACTTTTTATTAATTTTATATTAACAATTTTATTTCCCATTTATATGATACACGGTTATATTTATATAATAATCCTATCACATTACTTATAATTAAAAAAAATGTAACATATTTAAAATCATATATTGTATTTATTTCTAAGTTCTTTGCATGAAAAAGAAAAAGTCACAAATATTTTATTTTTATAAATCAAAATAAATTAATCAAAAATCAAATCAAAATAATATATAACCATATTCATAATAATAACAATATTATTAGATTCAATGCTCAATGTAGTAAACACATATTTATTTCTAAATAGCACACCTTTGCATGGTAATGGAGATTTATTAAATGATATCTTTGCAACATTTTTTGCTTAGTTGGAAACTACTAAAAGAAAAGTAAAAGTTTAATTAGTAATCTTTCATGGTAATGGAAGAGTTAAGGGCATTTATCCACTATTTACTCATTTTGATAGTAACTTGAATAATTGTGTATGTAGATTGACGAGATAACATGTATTTATCCAAATAAAATGGATATAAAATTTTAAACTTATTTTAAGAAGTGTTGATGGTACAGTTGTGAAACAATATAAAAAAAATTGAGACTTTTGGTTGGCTTCAAGTCCATGAACAAATCCTTTGCAAAGTTGAACCTTACTTTATACTATTTTAAGATCCTTTCCTTGACATTTATGGATATCTTTGGGTTACTGTTGTTAGAATAGGGAGAATAGGTTGTGGATTTCAAATTCAAGTTGGCATATAATTTAGTTTGAGTGGTGGAGATATCCCAATCCGTGTTGTGCTTGTCTAAAGTGGCTCTATGTAGCTTCTGCCACCTATCTTACTTGAAGGTAACTCTAGTTCTTTGGATACATGATTACCTAGGTTTTCAATAATTTTGATCCATGGTGGCATCTATCTCTGGTAGTGAATTCCCCAATCTTTTAATCTTTTAAAATTGTTAGCTGCAGATTCCCTACTCTACCCTTTTGACCCAAACTATATTATAACTTTTGCAATCCATTTTGGATTTTTTGAAATTCATCATACTCTAATTGAAAGCTTCTCAATAATTCATTTAGAAAACCCATTCCTTAATTAAAATTTCTCAATCCTTATTTGCCAATTCATTTGAGAAACCCCATTCTTTAATTGAAAGTTCCTCAATCCTTTAGTTTTCCCCAACTTCTCTTGTTTGATGTAAGCCTAAAAGCATGAACCTGTATGCAAATAATCAACGCCTAAAAACAATGTAAACAGTCATTTTCTAAAGAAAAGACATCAAATCACCAGCATCGACGGATCTTGTGTTGGATTATGTTACATTTTATTTTTTTATCATATATGTAACTGTGGACTTAACGAAAGAAACAATTCAAATTAATATGAATTGCATTTACGGAAAGAGAGATGTCGTGGCCCTTTGTAAATGTCCACGTTGTCTGTTCCACTGGTGGAAAATAGGATGTCGTCCCTACTATGAGATTGGAGTCGGGTTTATTTTCCCCTCTGCACAGTGTGTAAACAAACCCTATTTTATTTTCCCCTCTGCACAGTGTGTAAACAAACCCTAAGCCAATCTCTGACTAGTCCATTTGCACTTGTCCTAATTGGATTTTCTAAGACAAACATTGTTGGATGTGTTGCTAATAATTTTTATTATACAAATTTATTTATGATTAATAATTTTGATTACAAACATTTTCACTCCATAAATGTGTTTTTTCAAATATTTTAAACATTTAAGTATTTTTCTCACCCTAAGGCAATTCTTATAATAATAGCTTAAAATCAACAATTTTAACTAATAATCTAATACATTGATCCAAAACTAAATTATCATATATATATATATATTATATATATATATATATATATATTTTCTACAGAAAATCGCAAATGGGAATGTCAAACAAACATGCATGGTAGTATTGCAGGCTTTTATTTAATGAAGTGCATGGATCTGACCATAAATTCGACATGGTAATAACATTGACCATTATAAAACTGTGTATGCAACCTCGAAATTATGAACCATTGTACCCTTTAAAATTGCATGGATGTGAGTCATGGCCATAAATATATAACCTCAACTACTATGCTAAGTGTTCGCGGTGTCTGTCCGGTCCCTACAATCATATATAAATTACTGATGAAAGTTCAATTCACTCGATCATTAATATGTCGAGCCCGACTCCCTCCTTTTGCCTTCCTACTTCGCGCCCCAATTAATTGTAACACCTGAGTATAGTAAGCTCTGCATAGACCAAACCTAGTAGGCCTGCTTCGACTTAGAGTCAAAGGTCAAGCCTCCTTGCTTGGAAGTTGTTCATTAATATATCGAGCCCAACTTGCAAGTGTTGAAATTACTCTCAAATTCATGATCAAATTCTCCATGGAAAAATCCGTTGGATGTGTTGCTAATGATTTTTATTATACAAATTTATCTTTAGTTAACACTTTTTATTACACGCATTTTCACTCCATGAATGTGTTTTTCCTAATAATTAACCATTTTCGTTATTTCCTTACCCTAAGAAAAAACTCACTTTCATAATAATAAATTAAAATCAACAATTTTAAATAATAATCCAATATCATTGATCCAAAACTAAATCATCCTAAATTTACAGAAAATCACGAATGAAAATGTCAAACAAACCTTCATGGTAGTATTGTGGGATTTTATTTAATGAAGTGCATGTATGTGACCATAAATTCTACATGATAAGAATGTTACCATTATAATACTTTATATGCAACCTATAAATTGTAATTATAAACAAACCTTCATGGTAGTATTGTGGGCTTTTATTTAATGAAGTGCATGTATGTGACCATAAATTCTACATGATAAGAATGGTACCATTATAATATTTTATATGCAACCTATAAATTGTAATTATCTCATTATGGCCGAGTAAAGGTATGTTAAAGTAATTTAAATATTTTTCAATTTTATTATTCTCAAATCTTGTGAAAGGGAGAATTTTTTTATTTTGTTTTTTAAATATTTGTATGTAATGGGGATAATTTTTTTATTTTGTTTTTTAAATATTTGTATGTAATGGCTTTGAATAATAGAACTAGATAAACATTATTATGAATATAAAATCATTAATTAAATCACATGCATGGCCAAGAGTCGACCATTGCTATAGTGAGACTCATGTGGATAACCCACAATTGTGCACTTACTATAGTTGTTATTGTAATATCATATGCAATGATCATTTGACTTATGAAGCATGACATGTTTCATATTTTTTACCAACATAAAAAATATTATACAAAGAAGCAATTAAAAGAATAATCTATGTTTAATTATTTTATAGTTATTGATTATAAGAATAATATATAATATTTTCTAATTTATTCAAAAAAAAATATTTTTATATGTTAAATATAATATTAAAATATAAATATAAATATATATAATAGAAATATTATAATTAATTAAATCATTGATTATATATATTTATTAATACATATTTTTTTATTTAAATATGAATCTACAATGTTATGATCGTAAGAAGCTGGTAAGATATAACACGTCTCTAATAAATTGACAATAAATTAATTTTGTTGCTTGACAAAAGTTATATTCATTCTGCAATATTTACATTTAATAAATTGATAATGAATTAATTTGTTGATCGACAAAAAGTTATAATTCATCCTGCAATGTTTACATTTTAAATACTTTACTGGAGGTGCAAAATACAAGAAGACTTCTAACATAAATCCAAGAGGACTTCTAACATCTACGAAGACCAATCTTGATTAACTATCCCCACTTACACGAAGGGAAGCTTCACACTTTACTGGTATCCATGGAGTAATCTTCTACATGAAATCATTTGGAAAAAAGACATGCATCCTATGTTTTGTCAACATTATTTTACTGAAATATTATTCCATGGAGTAATCTTGTGCATGAAATCATTTGGAAGAAAAAAAGATGTGCTCAGTTGTACAATCTTGGGATAGCCTCGTACAAGGTTAGTTGAATATACTCTGAATGGGGGCAACAATTTAGATTACTATGACATCTCTGTAATCGAAAGTTTAGCTGCAAAGCACTGATTTGCAAAATAGACGGGTGCCCAGATGTCTACCGAAATCCCAATGATATTACAACAAAATCCATGCTTGATTATCATACTGAATTCTCTATTCATTACATAAAATCCATCACTACCATTGATAAATACACTGAATTCTATGGGATATGATATCTACAATAAGAATATTACAATGTTTATTGTAGTATCATATTTATAATAACAAGAGGTGTTGCAAGCAACAAGTCCCTACCCAATCATCAATTGCACCTACACTTGCTTTAGTAGCATTGTTGCAAATTATACTAGGTATAAAATATTCCGTGTAAATGAGATCTTTCAAAAAGTTACAAGAGGTGCAAAAGATTATGTGTAAATCAGATCTTTGAGGTTGGTTAAGCTATTATGAAGTGTACTATACTATTATGATTAGCATATTGTGTGTATTCAATTAGTGTTAGTATAATTAGCATAGTGTGTGTACTCAATTAGTGTTATCAGGCTCGCTAGTCTTATGCTCTACGTAAAAGCTTTCAATTATGTAACAGCTATCAACCAATGCTATTAGTTATGGTAAGTGCATCCAATCAAGTTACATGGTGTTGCTTTCATACGGCTTATTACTCTTAAACTATAACCAGTAGGTACGCTCTTAAACTATAACCAATAGTTACACATCCTCTTTGTTGTTTATAACGAAGTTGGGACTATCTAGAAATTCCCAAACGAAGTGAATGATAAAAGAATAATTGAAGTCAAAATGGGTTGTTATAGGAATCAAGACCTTGATAGCTAATAATACCCATCCAGAAAACAACTCTTTGACGAAGGGTTTACAAGAAAAAGTTAAATAATCTCATCCAACTGTTGAAGATATCACAACGTCCAATATGGCTATGAGAAGAAATATGTATATGAAGATAATGATAAAATGGAAAGCTAGGTGGCCCATCCAGAAAACAACTATTTGACTAAGGGTTTACAAGAAAAGGTTAAATAATATCATCCAACTATTGAAGAATATAACAATGTCCAATATGACTACGAGAAGAAATAAGAAATATGTATATAAAGATAATAATAAAATGGAAATCTATGCAGCTATCCACAAAACAACTATTTGACGAAGGGTTTACAAGAAAAATTTAAATAATCTCACCCAACTATTGAAGAATATCACAACGTCCAACTATTGAAGAATATCACAATGTCTAATATGGATATGAGAAGAAATATGTATATAAAGATAATAATAAAATGGAAAGGAATTGATGAGAAACCATTGTTTCCAGAAACAAAATAAGTTGTGCACTACTATAGAGAAATAAAGGATAATCTGCTTTCATGGTTGCCAGTGTAACTTTCTTCAGGAAAACGTTGTTGATATGTGAGGCAACCTCATGCAAATACAAGATTAGCAATGAAAGAAGCAAGACTGCTTATGCAATAGTAAACTCTAGCTATTAAACAAGATAAAGGTGATGCCCAATTAAATTTGGCACTAAAAATTACATCGCAACAATATGGTTGAATGCTTATTTAATCTTCTATAGTATATCATAATAATAAAGAGTGGAAATCAAACATCAATACTGATAGATGTGCTATTTAGTACACCATAGCAATAAAGAGTGGAAATCAAACATCAACGCTGATAGATAAGTTATATAGTAGAGACCCTGATGGAAAATTAGAAATTAATTTATTAAAATTCCCCACCATTGTTCAAAAGGGTGGGTTGTGTCATCATGACATTCAAGTTTGCAAAATTATACATTGACTGTCAATGGGGGATTTTTTGCCGAGTAAAGAGAGGGTGATGAGTAGGGTTCAATGGGCAGGCTGTGCAATGGCATGCAAGTTCCAAAGGCATTATATCTATTTCTATTGGGGACTATGCAACCACCTGAGGAACTATAGAACAATATAGGGAGACAAGCAACTGACCCTAACGAAGCTACTACGCATGCAGCTAAGGAAGGAAGCTTGGGAAGCTGAGGTGGTAGAAGCACCAGCATTAGTGGAAGCAACACCTGCAGAGGAATAGGCTAAAGAGAGAACAGGGGTAGGGTTAGTATTATTTCATTAGCGAAAGCGAACTAACCTATCATTCACTTTCTTTTGTTGGGTTGTTGTCTCATCCTGTTACGTACATAATATGATTATTTCTCGATGAATATTTTCAAGAGATTTGAGGGCTCTTAAAATATAAGGTACTCCCTCGGATAGGATCGATGATGGATGATCCACTCATCTAATCGGGAGATGTACCATTAGACTAATAACTACCCTTTCTTATTTCTTTATCACTGCCCTATAGTTAGACTTCTCCATCCTTAACCTTTCTTACTGAAGTCCTCTATTTACTACCCTCATTACGTTACTACTCTTTATGACTTTATCAACAACCATAGGATACATTAATGCCATGAGCAAGGGGAAACAACCTCATACAACAAATACTACACTCCCCTTGATTACATATTGTTAGTGGAGAATACCAACTACTTCTTATACGTATAGCTCATAAAGAAGAAGAACATATAAACTAATAAGAGTGCATTTTAGAATAAGATTTGTCATAGGAACTTTGTTGCTGTCTATGTAGAGTGAGGAGTTCAGTCTAAGATTCCTTAGAGATTCCTATTGTTCCTTATAGAGTATAAGCTAGTATAAGTGTAGTCTAAGTATAAGAATAGTATTTTGATATCCCCTTACTTGATCTAGGAATAGTGATAGCCCCTTACTAGGGATCTACATAAGAGAGTTATAGGCAACATCATTATTCATCAAGTCACTAGGAGCCCTTCTTCAACATCAGCAATTAGATGTGCCTTTATCCACCAAAGCGAAGGTAGTAACAGATACATACCCAAAGACATAAATAGATACATACACATCTATATCGACAGTAAAATAACATATACATAGACAGGTATAGGTTAAGCAATCCATTCTTATTTAGACTCTTTTCATCTTGTAACATACCGCTCAAAGAGGTGGAGAATCATGTCGTCTTCCTTTCTATAGTACACAGCCACATAATTGTATTCCTATTACAGGTTCTTCCCCCTTTTATTACCTTATAGGAAGGCAAGACTTCGTATTCTTACAGATAAGCAACACCCAATATTACTATACAATAGGAGCCCAGTCTTAAGCCTTACCAAGACCTCAACCTTTATATACTTCTCTTTGGGCCTGAGGAATGGTGATGCTTTAGCTCCCAAGCACAAATCCAGAAATACTTTGTTTACCCACCCTCAACTTGGTAATAAACAAAGGCAAATGCATTAGAAGCAGAGAAAATGATAGAGCCTTTTCCTTTTCGATATGAAGATCCAAATCCAGCTGTACCCATGCTAGGTGACCAAATAATATATTATTGGGCATCTGAGCGAGCATCAATAAAGGTTACAGGATAAGAGGAAGCATTCGAGCAAGCAGGGCCAAAGCCAACAAAAGAAACAACAGTAAAGGTAAAGGCAGGAGTAGATCTGAAGCGAGCAATTTCTGTTGATTCAGTTCGAGCAGACCCAGCCGGAGAAGATCCAATTGATTTAGTTTAACCCATATAGGTAGAACCGACATCAGAGTCAATATCATGACCATGTCGGGGAAAGAACCAAAGTACTTAAGTTATCCTCCTTTATCCCATTTCCGGCAACACCTGAAATAATTACCTATTGGGTGCATTGCATATTTACTAAGTCAAATGAACCTATTTGGTGCCCAAAGGTGCCTCGAGATAGTCATTGTCCCCAAAGGTTGGGTTTCTGATGCAACCACCTGTATAGTTGATAGCCTACACACTTGAAACGATGGAAGCAAATCCCATTGATGCAGCACCACCAGCATCCTTGCCATATATATGTCCAATAACTAGTGTTGCAGCTAGATCAAGGTAAACAGGCTCTCGAAAAGGAAGTTTGAAGTGGAGATTTTCTCTAAAAGGATGCAACCTATGCACATGTATCCACGCCTGGATTTGATGGAACTACATCTTGATCTTGAACGTATGCTAGGCAAAGCGCTAGTGGGGCAGCTGCTTCTTTGACCAGATCAAATGAAACTACAGGTGATGCCCTTGGTTATCACTATAAAACCAGAAGGGATGCAGGAGAAAACGCTCGAACAAGCTATCAATCTAGAATTGGTCCATTCACTGGTTATAGAATGGGAATTCAATCTCCATTTTGCTCTGGTACTTTCTTTGGTGCTTTTGGTTCTAGGTCAAAAAGTACTAGATCATTCGCTGGTTATGGGTCAATAGATTCCACTACATAGCGAGGTGGCTATGGCCTTGGATTTTGATTTCCTTATTAAAATCAGTCAATTGAATCTGAAGCTATAACTATCTCAGATGTTGCTTAAACTACTACTTTTGCTTATTTGTCCCCTTATGTTTCTTCAATTTCACTAGATGATGCGGGCCGAACAAATGCATTTGATGATCTACAAACATATATATAGGTACAGGATAGTGAGTCATGCTTGTAGTCAATAGGTAGGGATGCCAAATGAAATGCATAGCCCTCTGCAGATTCGAGGGCTATTGATTCTTAAGCTACAAGAGAAACTTTGTAAACACACGCCTCCATTAATGGTGGGTATGGGTCAACTTCAATTGCTTCCTGGGTCATTAGGATTCTCTTTCCCCCAATTGGTGGGATCTACTACTAGGCGAGGGTGCTATATTCATTATACGTCTTTCTTATTGGACCTACTCCTATTGGTGCTTATGTTGCTTTTACTATATCAACTGACTCTGTTCTCTGAGTTGACGTAGCCTTAGCTAGTTCTACTTTTGTTGGTGATGGTAGGTAGGTATGGAACCATGCAAAGAAGTATTGGCATTGGAAAGGATCTCGGGCGGGGTGTTGGCTATCAGACTTAACGGGTCTACCACTTCGCATATGGATTTTCATCTTGACCTCTAACTAGATTTGCTTATACTGGATCACCTACTACTAGCACTGGGGGACATGTTGGGTCTCTAAAAGGAATCGATGTTAGGAAATATGTTGGGATGGATACTAACTCAACTTGATTAGTTTCCCCTTCCTTCTTTTTCTGCCTACACTTCTGTTACTGCTTTTTATACCCCTGCTTCTGGTGCTACTACCTTTGTTTCCTTTGCAACGAGGTCTCGATCTCCTACAAATGAATCTCCATTTCAATCATGAACTAGAAGGGATGCTTCAGGAGAAGCACACATAGGGTGGGGCAGGACAGTAAGAGTGGATCAAAAAAATAAAATGGTTATAGGTTAACGGGTGCTCGCGGATCAATTTCAATTGGATATGAAACTAGGTCCTCAAGTTAATAAGCTTGATCAACATAATATATCCTTATGGCGTATCAATTTGGTCAAAATGCTAGGTCTACTGAATCAATGGGTGAAGCTGCTAATGCCTCTGCCTTTGTTACTAATTCAACTGGACCTACTTCAATAGGTACTGATCCTTGCCTTTTGCTCAACATCATACATTCAACATAATATACATGAAAAAATCCAAAGTATTTCCCTTTATTGAAAAGAGGGATTTTATATAGCTAAGAAAGAGGGTTCATAGGATAGACTATATACGTATGAGCAACAAAAATAACCGCCCTACTATTATGAGAGGGGATTTAGGAGCATGTCCAATTATTACATACATGAAAATAACGGTGGACATGATTCAAACATTTTTTGATGAGAGAAATACGAAGGTGCTATTGGAAATTGAGACATAAATGCTGCCAGAAGTGGAACCAACTTCGTACACCTACATAGTCCTCCCGATAATGCACATATTGAAATCGAATCAACTCAATCATCAAGTTTAGCATCTGGGTCGCTAACCATTTCTTACCATTTCTGGGATCATTCTATGGGAGCCTTTGCTCCTTCATTCACCGGGTCGTAACCTCACCCTCGAAAATGAAATAGAAAGGGTAGAATCATTCCATTTCATACGCACATGGTATTATACCATTCCAATTCATAGGATCTTAACATCTCAGTTGATGAATTGTCTCAGCTGCAGGTCATTCTATGGGAGCCCTCATATTACTATTATGTATTGTCTATAGATAGAACTACTGAATAGTAAAAATTTGTGATGAATAGTTTCAACTAGTAACGGGGCTGGTGGTAACACGTTCATTTTCAATGGTCGCTAATGCCCATAGCCAATTAGTACGTATGTAATATTTCTACCCATAGCTATCGATAGAATAAGTTGTTGAGGTCATTCAAGCACTTATCTTGAAACATCCATCCCTTTATATAATAATTAGGGGAGGAGAGGCTTCATTCTATCAAAAAGAGTTGTGAAGCCCCACCAATTCGTACCTTTGTTCCCTAGGTCCATGTCTCATTACACTCTTTACGAGCAAGAATCTATCTATGCTCAAATAATAGTAGGGCATTTCCTAGACAATACTTTATAGTAATATAGACAAGAGCAAAGGTCAGTTGATACATCCTTCTGCTTGGGTTCAATACCCCATATCTCTATTGAGTGCACACCCAAAATCAATGGATTCAAGACCCCAAAAGTCATATGTACAGTCTCGCCCCCCTTATATAAGAATTTGGGCACTTTCTCTAAATAGTAAGGCGTTGGGAGAGAGCCCCACTTACCCAAGACAAGGGAGAGATTTTACCCCATTCCCTTAGGATAATTGACTTGATCTCCCATCCGAGGATTGGTTAGATCTGATATTGATCATAGCTAAGGTGGATCCTTGATCTCTTGCGAAGCAACAGAGCTATCGACGTGAATGCAACGCGAGTTGAGGTGGGTGGCATAATCCATCCCTTCAATTAATAGTAGGAACGGTGCATAGTCTAGAGCATCGACATCAATATTCGTCTATATGTATTTGTCTCTATATTTCTATCTATTCCATACCAATCAGTCATCCTATCCACCTACCATCACTCTCCTTTCTGTGATGGTTGGTAGAGAAGGATCAGTTTCTAATACACACTATATTTCTTTCTCAATTGCCTTCGCCATACTCCCCAGTCTATACTACGCGCATTGGGTGGTGGAACAGTGTGAGCTTTCACCATCTAAATAGATTTCTCTCAATATTTAGACATGAGACCATCCATAAGCCGAGTTATTAGTGGGAGTGATTTCACCACCCGAGTGTACATACCATACTATGGCAAGTGGGTTCGTTCTTAACTGCTACTCCACTTTGTTGGCCATGGCTCAATCAATTGAACAACCCCTGCTCCTTCCGTTATAAGCTGAGTCACTCCTTGATTTCCCATCTCGAAGTAAGTATGATCTAGTCATCAAAGGTCTGCGGGTGTTTTAGGTAGGGCCCATTCACCTCTCCGAGAGGTACGCCCCTAGGTACTAACCTGTCAATGGTTTTATGGATGCCCTGGTCCTAAGTTTTGGGTTTCTATGCTCTAGTCCAGGTTGAGCTAATGTATGCCTTAATAGCTCCATTGACCGGATAGGTCTCCCGGTGATAGGAGAGGTACGCCTGGGGTGGAGGGTCCGTATGGACGTATAAGTTTGGGCCATCACTGGTATGTGACAGGCCCGAGAAAAAGATAAAGAAAGAGCAGGAGTCCATCATATACTTATTATATGATTCACCACTTTGTGTAAATGATTTCTTTTCCATACAGGCTAGGGCCTCCTAAATCTCCTATTTTCCCTCTCCCATTGTTATTCACCATTCTTCCTCTCCCTCATTCTTTGGTCGAGTCATTATTTATCCTCTCTTTTTTCTTTCATGGGAGGGCGGACTTCAGCCTTACAGTTCTTTGGGTGCTTCTGCATATTACTTACAATATACAGTGCCAATGCATATTTTATGGATTTTTTTTACTTAACACTAATGCATCTAATTTGGTAGTTTAGCTAATATCTTCCATTTTCAAGCTAACACAACTTATTCAACTTTCACCCTCGAATGACCAACCTTCACCTCATGCTTCGTGTTAGCGCATCTAATTTGGCAGTTTAGCTAATGTTTTTTATGCTTGCGCTAACGCACTAATTAACACTTTGAATATATTTGAATGAGCTCTTTTCCTTGCCCTCAAAGACTTATCCTTGATCTAATGATGTTCATCGAGGTACATTGTTTGTTCCTATATCTATTTGAATATATAGCAATATATACATAGATGATGTATATGGGTTAGCAATTGTATGAGTATGAGTAGCAATATGACGAATGATGGATGGGATCGATGGGTAGATGGGTAGTAGTTTCTAAGTATGCTAATCTAATATGTTTGCTAGTTTTAATGTGTAAGAAGGAGAGTATGCCTGCTTGAATGATTGATTGATAGAGAGTATGCCTCCTTGATTTCATGAGTTAGCAGACTTTGATCTGATACTTACTTTCTTTCAACGACATCCTATAAAAGGGGCATTTAACCGAATCATAATATTTCATTTATGGTCGTATGTGGTACCGGATGATAGATTGAGGTTTAACCCGGGAGATAGAGGTTAATGAACGAATTGATCATGTATGCAGCTTTATTGATTGGGAGAGCATATTAATGATGATTGGGAGGGCACCAATTAATTACTCACCTTTCTTTCATTAAGGGCCCATCAGGTTTTTTGAGCGCACCCAATCCAAGATGATGGTTTTGACATAATCAACTAGCAAGAAGATGGGGTCGAATATCTCATCAAGCACTATTGCAATTGATCAGTGAATAATACGATCTATGGGGGATGGGATCGTAAACGGTCTCTTGTCCTTAATAATGGTGAATTTGAGAGTGAAATGGTGGCCTATGAAAGGCGAGGATATGCTTCCAGTCATTCATTCTCTTTGGCTGGTCCTACCTTCCTTATCGGGTTCGTCTATTATCCTCCATGTTGTTCCCAATAGACATTTCATTCCCATCAATTCCTTTCCTTCAAGGAGCTAGTCTTACCTTCTCATCAGGTGGTTGCTGGCTAGATGGGTGGGAGAGGTCCATCAAGAGAAGTTAAAGCTCAGGGGAATCATCAGGCTCTAGATTTGGCTCTTCGAGCTCTACTGACTCTGGCTCTTCTGGCTCTAGTGGATCCTCAGGCCCTTCCGGATCATCATCTTCGGGACCTTAGGCTTCTCGATCTTTGATCTCATCATTTTATGATTATGAATATGATGATGGCATTTGGTCATATCCTCCACATAGGACAATAGTGACTCGGTCCTTCAGGCATGCCATAAAGAAGTTCCTTCCCCGAACTTGACAGTTACAGTTATAACTCCCCTAACTACCTGCTTTCTTGAAACAGACTTATACTCTGTTCCACCACTGTTCACTACATTCTTGGAATCCCGAGATGTATCCATCCATGTATCCATATTTCCCAATTAAGGTGGATGAGAAATAAATCCCTCTACCCTCCTCCTTCCAACTGTCTAAGGTTGACCCTTTTCATCTCTTTTCCTTGGTCTTGCCACTCTCAATTCTTTCCTCTATTCCAGCCCAGAGAATCAATCTATCCTTCTTGTTGCTACCCCATAGAGATGGAGTGGGGCTATGCATGCTATACCAATACCTCTAGAAGCTTTCTTTATATATAGGGAATATAGCTAGGTGAGATAGGCGATACAGCTAGGCAAGATAGGCAAGCACTATTGATTTACTGACTTGGAAGGGAGGGTAATATCTATTCTTTTCTTACTGAATTGGATATGTGAACAGAAGGAGAAGGCATGTAACATATTAATATATAAGGGAGCCTACCCTCCTAATAATATATCTACCTACCTAATAAGATATAAGGACCCCTAGCCTAAGACCCCCAACACTCCTATTGAACTAGAAAACTATAATATGGAGGGGGATTGTTCAGTTAAGCACCCCCGGTAGGAGGAACTATCTGGGTCGGTTGAACAATACAAATATTTTCTGTCCAGTGAGAGGGTAGAAGTCGTAGCTCTAGGTTGAAGGCTATTAGTTCTCCTTGGGGCTGTGGGATGGAGAGTAGAGAATTTGGTCCCTACTATTGGTTAGGGAAACGAGCTGAGCTTCCATCCTTGTTATCGAAGAATCGTAAGTGCGACGAGCTTAAATGTTGGGAGGTAGGGACCATAGTAGCTAGAGAAGCAGGAAGGTCAAGGTGCCCAGAGAGACAGATGTTTTCCCGGAGAGACAAAAGTGAACAAATTGATTTTCACCCCTAGAAAGTAATATAATTTCTAATCACCTTAGCTTTCATGGACCAAATGAAATAGTTTTGATATTAAGAGAAGTTGGGTTGGAGTCTCTCTCTTCTAGAGTCTATGTGTCTGTCCCAGTAGTTGGACCATCAAAAGTTTTGATTGGGCGGAAGGAACTAGCTGGTTGACTCAACAATTTTTCTTTCTTTCCTATCCTAAGAAGCCGGGAAGTATATAATTTGTTAACGACCCCCCAGTTGGATAATATAGAATCTATGAAGGCCAACCGAGGATATCTCATCCAGCCATCCAAAAGTATGCCTGAACTGAACACCTTCGGTTATCCCCACTACCTAACTTTAAATTGGTGTTCGTTACCTTGGCCTATTCAATACCGGATAATGCTAACACCGGAAGGCCAGACAAGTTGCTCGTCAATGCCGAAAGTTGTTAACTCAACCTGAAGGAAGAGGCTTGGGCTCCAATTATTGCTATTGATGCATTTCCCTCATCCATTTTGGTTCCATTCGAGGGTGTATTAGCTGGCCATCCAGAGAAGAAGGATGGAAGCTCATCGAATACCCTGTACTCATTTATTAGATCTCAGTAGTTAGTCTCAACTGGAGGACCCAAGAAGGAATTTTATTATTTCCCTACCTTATCTGACCATACTAAGTTTTATACTGTGGGTTAACTCGCCCGATGGTCCTCTCTGTATTGGTTGGGTCCCTCCCTTAACGAGGAGCTACCCTAAACCGCAGGTGGAGAAGGCCCAGGGAATCATAACCCATCCTTTAGCATTGTTGGGGGCATCCATCCTTTGAATAATCCATCCATGAGGCAACAGGTGAGTGAGGTACCTATAGTTGTTGAGGTGGGAATGAAGGCTGCTAAGTTTCCTACCCTACACCCCCGGTGTTTAGTTCAGGTAAGCTATAACTAGTTAGATTCAGACTCGATGGGAGCATCCAAATAAGGTAGCTCAAGCTATCCATCCAAATTAGTTTGGCGGGGGTGAAGATAAGCTAGTTGTATTGTTCAGAAGAGGTGCTCCTACTAATAGTTCTATTGCAATGTAACTCCCATCCAAAATCTAGTCGGATCAATGGAAAGAAACCAACTGTGGGTGGGGGAGGGTACTTGAGGCATCCCAGCAGTTCAAGATGGAACTCAGTATCAATTTGTGAAATTGAAAAAACTACTTGGGTGATTTCCCCTTAGCTTGTTTGGCACCTTACTTGGGTGAGTCGCGTAGCCTATGATTTGTTTGGCGCTGAGCTTCTATTGGGGTGGGAAATTCCCTAATGAAAGGTGCCATTGCTGCAATTAAAGTGCCTGAACTTCTCGATCGATAAGCCAACATTCACTTTGGTAGCTGACATTGATTCGCCAACACGATTCACCGATCGCCGATCTCTGACCCTTAAGAAAATAGACCTTATCGCCGAAGGAAGATATGAAATGATTCCAGGCTGGGAAGGTACTACGAAGGAAATGGAGAAATACAAATAAACAAAAGCAAGGCCCAACTACTTTTAGGACCCGAAAAGTATAACACATCCTACCCACCCAATCGACCAACATCTTGGACACTTCACTCTTAATAATCTTCAATTCACCAGGTGAGCCCTTGGTTAAGGTATGACAACCTCTTCTTTAGATTCTATTTCAATAGGAACAGGGAAACCACAAAAATTTCACCTTGTCTCTACTTATACCTATTCCATTTAAACGAAACCTAGCCTTTTCACACCTTTACTTATTGATATACCCTTTCACTTGCTAGGAATAATGCATAAAGTGTTTGCTATGGGAGTCACATCAACTACCGACCCAAGGAGTTTACCGATCCTATGAACATCAACCGATATCGTCATGGTGCTGTCTCATGGTACATGGTTCCTATATATTTTATACCTAAGAACAAAAGCTAGAATGATGCCCCCATAGTTACCAATTAGAGCCATAGATAAGAATAGGATTTGATCTCTTGGATCAACGTTATACCACAGGTTTTTACTCACTATACAAACCAATATTAACGTACCCACCCATTTATGTTACCACCTTCATAAAATAATAGCTCCATATTAGGAATTCATAAGACTCACCACCACAATTACCATTCATTATATATATAGACTAGCATGAAAGCTTTGACTCAGAAGAAAGGTGACCTTTAGAGTCTTTACTCAGGTGTTAGTTATTTGATAACTATAGCTCCTCTTCTTCGGGCTTTGGACCAACTACATAATCCGAAGGGGAACTAACAACCAACAACTCCACTCCGTCCTCATCACCAACCAAGAAGCTAGTAACAACATTTGGGACTACCTATCCTACTTATTTATTTTTTCCTCCTTACCCTTTTTCCCCTTGACTTTTTCACCAACAGGGAATGATAGGGACCTTGATCAACTAGGTTAATTACTTTACTTGTTGCTTGTGTACCGACCACCAGCCAAAGGACTTCCTTCTCCTTGAAAGCTTTATCACTTTCTTACCACGACTTCGTTTGCTTATTTTTCATTGCCACAACTCAATACATAGTTTTTTGACTAAATGAAAGCAGTTGATCTAGTTTCTACTTACTTCTTATCCAGTAACATCAGAGGTAGAGATGAGTAAGCAACAGTTTAATCTCTCTGCGAGTAATAAATCTAAATTCAGAACCAATCTTCCCTTTGGATTATGAAGAAGTCAATGGGAAAAATGTAAACATTACCAGATAGCTAAATTTAGAGATAGTCATTTGTTTACCTCAAATGGGTCCCAAAAAAAATACGAAAGAAAACTCTAGCTCAGAATATATTAATGTTTGAATTGATCTAGTTCACCGATGTCATCGTACTTTCCTAAAAACAACCATTTGATCCATGTCTTGATAGAAATTCCTTACTTCCAGCATGTAATCCCGCATTTTCCCAAATAAATTTAGAAAGTCTAATAAAAATCAAGGGAAACAAATGCTTATCCTGCAACCACATAATTCTCTCAAAAAAGATGGTGAACCTATTGTCTAGTGTAAATTGACATGAGTTTCCAATACGTTGAAGCATTTCTGTAGAAAAGCATATGGATAGGGTTCCTGTGGCAAAAAGGCGTTCTATCGAAGATGAAATTGAAGATGGCTTGAGCTTCTTGGATTTCTTTTCATCCAAATAAAACCGAGCACATTGTCCATCAAAGAGCACAGTTGTTTGACATTATTATTACTATTATGTATAATTGGTAATATTTTCATTTTAAATATTGCTAAATAATTTACTAAATGTTTTATCGAGTTGGGAGAAAACTCTGTAGAATGAAATGTGTCAGAAGCGCAAAAACCGAATCAAATCTTTTATTGTAGAAAATGAAAACTAGAAAAGCCTTACCTTAATCAATTTGCATATTAAGAAAATTTGTATATATGTAATAAGAAAATGTGAAATACGATGACTTTATGAATTAAATTTATAAATTTTCCTCTACATCTTCAATCTCTCGCACATATATTGTTCTGTGCACATCCTTGATTCCACATAGCTAAATTTGTAAATGTTTTAAATGGAAAATAGTTTAAAATTGATTTTCCATTTGTGACCCCATTCTTGCACACGTTAACCATCCTATACACAATAAAAGATTAACACAAGGAAAACTTCGAAATTTGTTCATAGTTAAATTAATTACATGTGAACGATATAAATTTCCTTCTTCACCCCTGTTTGCTTGTCTAGACGTCGTCCTCCACACGTCCCTCGGAAAATGAACATTTACATTGTGGACTCAAAACTAACATTAACAGCAAAGGCAAAGGCTTAAAATCAAGGAAAGTTAGATTGTTGGTATATTTAGATTTCTAGAGCGAATTTGAAAACATAGATTAATAGATTAGAATCGTAATTGTCCAAATTTATTAGAAAGTGTAACACAGATTGAATTTTATGGAGTGTGATTCTAGGGTTGCAGAGCAAGAGCTCGATACTTCTTTAGCAAGAATCACTAGTGCTCTAGAATTTCTCTTTGATTTGGTCTCAAAGCATGCTGAAATGATTCAATTTGAAGCACATGCCCATTTCAACCTTCTAAGTTAGAAAATGACAATACTAGAATTGGAGATGGAGCAACTCCAATTGGAAAATGAAACAATGAGTTTTCGCCTAGATAATTTGGCTCATTAAGGGAATTTCAACCCTGAGGAGGATGCTAATGAACGAGATGATGATATCATAGCCATTGACCAAGGTTCCCCCCATTTCATCTTGAGCCAAAAGTTAATGAAGCCCATGTCACTTTTGATGTCAAGGACATGTAGTCATTTAAATAAGAGAGTTTTTTTTCCTTTTCATTGATAAAGAGAATAAATTTAGAATATATTCTATAGCCCAATTGCATGAAATTTATCTGTATTTCTCTATTTAATTCATTTCCTATACCATACATCAAAGTAGATCTTTACTTTGCCGAGTTGACTATTTTCCTTTCTAGCTAATGTAGGCATTTATTAGCGAAATTGACATACATACCCCATATTTTGCACAGTCAAATCTCTGTAGAATGAAACATAACAATAATAACATATTAACATTAATAGTTTAACATTGGTTTCCCTATGCACCAGCTGATCCTAATTTCATCTCTACCAAATAAAGTTCCCAATATAAAAGCTTAGCATAGTAAAAGCATCGCAAAATCTATTGCACAAACCACATCCTCCACACAGTGAAATCTTTGCATAATGAATCATAACAATATTAATTATTATGTTCTTCTACACATACCTCATCCTTCACAAATATTCATCGCTCTAAAATTAGAGTCCTATGCAACTATTGTCCTATAGATACTTCATCCTCTACACAAGGAAAAGTTTTAATGTCAACTTTGTCCTCGCTGAATAAATTTCTTTATGCACCCTCGTTCTCCCACACCTACCTTTTCTCTCTACAAAAGGAAAGATTTTAACATTAATTTCATCCTTGCCAAATAAATTTCCATATGCATCCCCGTTCTACTGCACATACCTCATCTCTTCGCATAAGGAAAGCCTTTGTGTTGTCCTCCACAAAATAAAAGTTCTACACAAGGAATTATTATAACATCAATTTCATCCTTGCCGAATAAAATTCCCTATTCACCCCCATTTTCCCGCACATACCCCACTTCTTCGCATAGTAAAAGCTCCATATAACAAAACATAATAATATTCCCCATTCTCTTGCACATACCTCGTCCTTTGTAAACAATAATATGATATACAATATACGATGTAGAAATTTGTAAAAGTATTTCGACACAATGAAATATTAACTGGAGAGTTGTGTAGCCCCGCACCTTTGTAAAGGACTTGTAACCATGTTAATTATATCATTATAGGGTAGAGAAGTACCATAATAATGTTAGTGTCAGTTTTAATGTGAGAGCATTCACCAATGAAATGACCATTGAGATATTTTTTTTTTTAAATCAATTGCAAGCACACTCAAATACCAAAAATAAAACACTCTCCACTGGCAGAATTATGTCCCATCACAAGTTGCTAGGCCAATCGAAAATTAGAAAAAAGAAATTCCAATTTTTTTTTTCATTTATGAAAATAAAAATATTCAACATTTTCTCGAAACTTTAATTAAAATTAAAAAAAACAAAATAATACACCATCAATGTAGTTTAACTAATTAAAAACATATTTCATTTTTATCCATTAATTCAATAAAACAACTATAAAATAGTCTTATACCACATCTTTAAATTACATCTTCATATAATTTAAATAAAATTTATGAGACTAACCTAGCATCAAATTTTTACTATAAACATTTTTGTGAAGAGATTTAAGTTTCCATATTACGCGAAGTCTAAGAGCTCAGAATCCATATTATATAAAGTCCAAAAGCTAAGGATATTAAAATGATTCTAATTTTTTTTCTTCCGTTTAAAGCGCACAACATTAATATTTTTTAAAGTGAATAAAAGTTTACAATTTTTTGTTTGCAGCAATACCTTTATATGATTAAAGTGTATAAACGTTTAATATTTTATAAAATTAAAATTCACAACATTAATAATTTTATAAGTTTAAACCGGATAAAAGTTTAATATTTTGACAAGATTAAATTGTAGAAAATTTTATATAAAAAAATTTCCATTCGTGTTCAAATGTTAGAAGACATGAAGACATGAAAGCTTCCTAATTCGTGTGTTCAAATGTTAGAAGACATGAAGACCATACATTAACAATCTTAGAATATGAATATTACGAGTGTGGATATAAGATCGTGTTATTATGTCAAAACAGCTACACACATTCATTTCGCAAATGGGTGACAATCACACTTACTAGTGCACAATTACTTCATTACTACAAACACAATTATTATTTTTTCCCTATTTAAAATTTATAATCCATAGGGCAAAAAAAATGATAACATGAAATTATATACTTATATTAATAAAATAAACTATTATTATAAATAAAATTTGATTTTATAATTATCAATATTTTAATAGTTTATCATTTTTTCATTTTACAATATTTTTATCAGTTTAGTTAATGGCCAAATAATTTTTCTTTATCAAAGTTGTATCATCTTCCTTACAAACTTTGATGCACCTCTTCGAAGTTTTTTATTTCAAATTTTTGTAATAACCAACTTTGGATACCATCAAGTATTTTTATAGTGTTTTTTGTTATAATTTTAAATCATTAATATCCAATGACATCAAAGCAATATTTTCATTTTCATACTTTTTTTTAATGCAAATAATTGAATCGTTCTTAATTTTAATCAAACCTTGTTACAAGAAAAAGTTGTCAATTTTCACACACTGACTAGGGAGCGAGCTTCTTTAACTTGCATACAAGATATTTTTTGTCCAAATTTCACAAAGTTGAAAAGATGCACACCTTATTTTAGTTCACCATCCAAAAATGCCAATTTAACATGTAACTATTATTTCCAATTGTACTTAGTAGTTATTGCAACAATTAATTTAATGATATTCATTTTAGTTATGGGTGAAAATGTGTACCCATAACATATTCCTTCTTTATGTGAATATGTTTTTGCAACCAATCTAAACTTAAACTTGTATATGCTACCATCCCTCTTAAGCTTAGACTTGAACAACTCTTTGAAGCTATAGGAAATTATATTTAGGGAATTCTATAAGTTTTTAGGTTTCTTTTTTTTTATATTATGGAATCATAGCCTTTTTTCATAACATTCATCCATTCCTTTTATGGCTTAGCTTACTCAAAATTCAAAGGCTATTCTATATTTATACTTGAGTAATCAAAATATAATCTCATACATGCTACGGGTCTAAATTTTCCTTATTCATCTTCTTAGTTCCACAACACTTTGTAAAGTTGATCAAACCATTTTTGGGTGTACTTTCATTAATTTTAGATTCATTTCAACTTTGGTCTTAAAGAACATCTTATTTATCTTCAATTTCTTGTGCAATTATTAGGAAGTTTGTATACATCTCAATCACTTAGTTTTTGAACCTCATCTGCATACTCATCAAATATAACATATCTACTTACAAAAAAATTATGAGTAATGGGATTATACATTTTGCGATCTATATGGTCATTCAATAACCAATAATAACAAATTTGATCAAATTTCCAAAAAATGATTTAGTCCAAAAAATTATATAAAAAAATTGACCATTGTTTTATAACCACCTAAAGGTTCATAAATAGTTTTTATACCCTAAGAATTTTTTTTGCTTCTATTTTCAAGATACAAAGTAATAATTATATCTTCGTTCAAAAACCATTAGAAATATTCTTACTTGTAATGATACTTCAATTACATTCAGCTAGGATTTAATGTTTCCTCCTAGCTACACCATTATGCTAAGAAGTAAATGTAATTTTGCATTATTTTTAAATCCTATTGTCCTTGTAGTGGATGATGAAATCCACTACTGTGTATTCTCCTACACAATTTATTTTTCTTGTGAAACAAATTCATGTAAGGCTTGTTTTATCATCATTGAAGATAAGAAAATAAGAAGCTCCCATAAGTGATTTCATTTGTACTAGCCCACACAATGATGTATGCGTTAATTCAAAAATCCATATTTACCTTTTATATGTTCTTATAGGAAACTCAATTCTGGTTTTTTTTTTCGAATACACAACTATTAGTTTAGTATGTTAAATCTTATAAAGAGTAAGATCCTCCACAATCTAATATATTTTTATAATTTTGATAACCATATCTTAAGTGTCATAATTCTTCTATAAACAAAATTGTTAATCGAAAGGTTGATTGATCCTTAACAATAGAAAACAATAATACTCATATCAAAATAGTCAAAAAAGGAAAACCTATCTTGTCATCTTTTTTATTTATCATTAAAATACATATATCCTTTATAACTATTTTATATGAGGAAATTACAAAATTAAATTGTGCGACTACATTCAATAATAATAATTTTTTTTTAATATCTACATCTAATGATTTAATAAAAGTATATATAATTACCAAATAAGAGATATCTCATTAAATAAAGAAAAAGTTGATAGAGATATTTATGAAGTTTCCCAATAAAAAATGACTATTTGACAAATTTAAAATGTGAATAGGATTGATAAACGCAAACTATCAATCCACTAATTTATATAAGTTACTCAATTCAAGATTAAAAATCTAGAGAATGGACAAAGAGCAATTTCCTATCTATCATGTGGATTTTAAAACTTCTAATAATAGACAAAGGAGTGATTTACTATCTTTCCTTGGATTTAAAGGATGTGAAAATAGTAGGAATACAACATTGATTCGGAAGCTATAATCCACTTAATTATTTGAACGATTATATTTTTATTTATATATGTAAAATCAATTGATTTTTTTTTAGTAGAAAAAAACTAACCACTTTCATCAATATTAAGGTCAATACATAGTAAAGATAACATTAACTTGAGGTCGAGGAACCAAATAGAGCTAAAACAAAATAGACACCCAATTTCACTCCAAAAATGAAGGCCCTAAATGTATCTAAAGAAGATCCAATACATAACACCACCACTAACACGATTGCAAGCCCCTATGGAAACCAAACAGAAAGTAGAAACAATAAATAAAATGACCCAAATATAGAAAAATGGAAGGCATACATGGGCAATGAAATAAGAAAGCCAAAAAATTTGGAACCTATAAAAAGACAAAGAAGTCACTTGTTGTGTGGTTTACACTGTTGACCAAGAAGTTGTATTGAAATAAGCATGATGTTGATGAAACAACACACTTTGAAAGTTAGTCAAACACATTGTTTTGTTCTTGATAGATATGGGAAATTGATAAATTAGAGAAGGAATCCCTTAGAAGCAAAATCTGCTAAAACCAGTGGATTAATGAAAGAACAGGCAACAATAATCTACCTTATATACAGTGTATGATATATTTGGAAACCCTGACAATCTAAATATCCTCAATGGCAAGCCAAGATGCCAACTTCAACACTCCCCAAAGGGATAACACCTATGCTCTGTAGTTATATCCTCCATGGCAAGCCAAGATGCCAACTTCGACACTCCCCAAAGGGATAACACCTATAACCTGTAGTTGGAACAAGAGCACCTTGACCAAAATACTTGAAATGATTTGGATTAATTGACCACAATCTAAGCCCCACAAGCACATTCACCCCATGAGGATGCATTGTCAAAAAATCCAATAGGGGAGGAGAAATTAGTCTCCATTAGAGAGGAAACTTGACTATGAGCTTTGGGCTTCCAAGGACCCACCTGCTAAAAATAGTCCACGATTTTCAAACTGGTGGAATGAATGTCGGGGCATATTTTTAAAGATATACTTGTTTCTGTAAACCCATACACCCCATATAAGGTATAGCATAAAGTTATTACTTCTTTTTTACTAGATCTCCAATTGGTAACCATGTTACAATAGAAGACCTATCCACCTCTAGATCTTCTTCAAGGGAATTTGTGATCACCTCCCAAAAAGAATTTTCATAAGGGAAGAGGTACCTAACCTCCTCAAGGGACGATCCATAAAAAAGACACTAGCTCGATCCCTGAAAACCTCTCTTCATGAGGTTATCCCACGAGACTATTAAATTGTGGGTGACCAACCATGTAAAACATTTGATTTTTAAAGGCACCTCCCACTTCCACATGTGATCCATCCACCCAACATGAGCCTCAACATGAAAAAGAGACGTGATGAGTGAGTAGGCATCTTTGACAAAGATCTCACCATTATAAACCCCATCTTCCCATGCCATCTTATCAGGTTTATCTGTGAGGTAAATCCTAGTGTTAATTAGATATAACAATATGTATCCCATTGAGCCACAAACTCTTCCTGAATACCCAAATCCAATGAATAGGGTAACGTGGGAAATGAAAAAGGAGAGTTGTGTTCCTTCCCAATATGTGCTAAAGTATAAATACCTCGCTCATTGAGGCACCAGATGGTGCAAACTAGAATATTATGCCCTTCAGACTGTCCTTTGATGACGTCTAGGCCAATGAAGACATTTTCTACTCTACCCACATGCTAGAAAAGATTACCACAAAACCATAGCCTAACTTTCTGAGGCGGGAAAAAACGCCTAAAGGTAATTTCCCTGACTTTCATAATAACTTTACATGAGTCTGTGGGTTATGGCCCACCTATACGAATCGAAAGCATCTACATTGGTGGGTTTTAGCCCGAGCAATCACCAAACAACGCTTTAACATATAATCCACCAATGAACCTCAATCCCACCTGAATGCACAAAACCAAACTCCAAATAAAATAAACTCACGTACATACACTTCTTGGGTCCGCTCGGCAATTGAACAGCAATTGAACTACAATTGAACAACAACCAGTCCCACGTTGACTTTCCCTTTTTACACAGGCGCTTCGCTTTACACCATTGAATAAAGTGTGTTGGATCCAATGGTTCACAATGATATCGGCCAGGGAACTTGTGCGATACTTAACCACTCTTATGGAGCCGATAAGGATTATAAATCCTTACTCTATAAAAGTTCGGGTCCGGCTTTAAGGTTAAAGTCCGATCACTTTATGGCCTGATATCTGTTGGATAACAGAGGCCATCAAATCCTATGGTCTGCAGCACTTAAACTAACACACAAGTTAAAAACAGGCCTAACCCCTACCATTGACTGTGACATAAGCGGTTGACATTGAGATTGACGGCTAGGATTTAGTGTGGCACTTCAACCTTGATCAAGACACCCATAGACCCCTAACCTCCGCAGTTACGCATTTCACTTGGCTTGTTTCACTTTGGCTCCAATTCCTTAGGAACAAAACCTCCATGATAAATCTTCATGCTGGTTTATAACATACCAACTCCACACACACAGATCTTCCCATCTATTCTTCCAGAAGATTATAACACAATTTATGCTTTCCTTTGGAATTCATATTACATCTAATGTGGATCATTGAATGTTACTCCACTCGACCTTGCACTCAGACTTCATCTTCGGGTTTGCTACACAGAGCATTTAATTATGATGATCCACACAACATCGTGCTCTTTCCCTCTTATTGATACCATATATAGGTCTAACGTAAGGTCAATGCTACCCTTTGACTTCTTTATCAGTGTATCTACCCCCACCATAATCATGTGATTATCTCCAATAGTACTAGAACATTTCATCGTGATCATAATTTGATCTCCACTTGGCCATATCTTCTCTTCTTATCTGCGCTTAGGTCCTCTGTCAATTCTCCTCTGATTCATAAAGGAATTCTTCTCGGCCTTTCTGTCTTTGGTTCCCTTTTTTTGCATGACTCTTCTCTTGAGTTATTCTTCTACGTTCTTCTCTAAAACTACTACCTCTGAGCTTTGCGCTAATTTCTTTAATCAGATTCATACAATCTGACCACCATCCTCCTCTATGTTCATTCTCTGCACTCGTTCTCTGCTCGAAATTCTCATGCATATATATATTAAACAGAGTTCTCCACTACACACATAATTTACCAATTAATTTCTTAATACACACTATATAACCCAGAAAATGAATCTTTGTATTCGAAAGCAAATGTATATACAAAAGAGTTACTCTTTCATTGGCTTGATTTTCTAATCAATGGCCTTTCTCTTCTCACTACTTGTAGGCTAGCATCCAAACCCTATCTATCTGCTAACTCTCTCACTAACTCCTCTTTTAAGCCTTCGAGGCTTACAAATTATACATAAAAGGATTCTGTTAACCAATTTTGGTTCAGATCTTGAATAATTTCACCTGAACCATAAATATCCTAATCTAATCCCTAAAATCAGGAAACTAACTCCTAGTTCCTCTAACTCACACACTATTCTTGAAATCTCTCTTAACGAGAAGATTTCATTACAATCCTCACTATTATACAACCCTCATCAAAACATACGAAAATAAATAATTAACCCCTCTTTAGGGAATCAGGTCCCTTGAAACATAAGACCCTATGCTTACTAAAATGCAATGTTTTTTCTGAGCAGGATGCTCCTGCATTAGACTCCCCAAATAAGAAAATTTATGACTTCCTAGTCATAAGTCTGGATAATTGATTTTTCCTGGATCCCAGAATTTATTTTGTAATATGTCTTTGCTTATCAATTGTTCTATTTTTGTTGTTGTCTGTTGATTTTCTCTAGGTCTCCATACATTATGTTGCAATGCTCCACTTGCCATGCTTTCATAGTCTGCTTCTATCTTCCTCTTGTTGTTTCTTCTTTCCTTTCTTGATGTTGTCTTCTTCTGAGACACTTTCATCATTAACCTTCTTACCAACTCAATTTCTTTGTCTAGTATATCCTCTGTCTATTGATTTCCTTCAAGTCTTAACTATTGAATTTGCATTACTGCCACCCTAGTTCTTTCCTCTTGTTCACTATTTTCTTGCACCTTTTCACTGTTGCCATATTGTCCTTCAAGACAATTTTCTCCTTCTGTTTATTGTACTTGTCAACCTCTTCTTGACTGTCATTTATGACAATTTCTTTTTCATCCTTCATCAATAATTTAGTTTGGATATTTATCCTCTGCTGTTCTAGCTTTCTCCTTTGAAGGTCTAACTCTTTAAATAACTCAATGATTTTACTTGGAGTAAAATTTGCAAATTTTACACAATCTCCCATTTCTTCATTTGGTATTGACCAATCATAAGATGGTCCTTCTTCCTCTGCCAAATCTTCCTTAACATCTTTCAGTAGATGTTCTTTCTCTTCTTCTTTCATTTGGTTGTCCACATGTGCCAAATATGTTCCAATTTTGGAAACAAAATCTGCAATCATAAGACAATTATTAAAATAAAAAATATAAGTCCTTTGTGCCTCTTACTCCTTTGGCAACCATTTAGTATGTTGCTCTGATCTTCCCTTTAAATCCTCTGTCAACACATTAGTATGCTGATTCAAACTAACAGAATTTCTGAGACTATCATCAAGTCTCTTTTCCACACCATATGTTTTAATGATGCCTCTCTGCACTTGTTCACTATAGTGAATTGTTTCCTCTCCAGTCTCATTATTATTATCTACTTCAAAACTTTCATCTTCTGGAAGGTATTCTTCCATGTTTTTGACAGCTTTAAAAGACTATCTATCCTCTTCCAAACCTGCAACCATACACAAATTATCAGTTTTAAAAACACAAGACCTTATGGTGTCATTTGATGCTTTAGCCATCAAGTCTTCTGGCTGCTCTGAATCATTCATATGATTCAACTCCTCTATCTCTTAATTACTTTCAAAAAGTAATTGTCTATGTTATGGTTCACATACCAAAACTTCAACACCTTCTCAAGTATTTTCCTTTTGTTGTAGGTCAACTCCTTTGAGCTTCTCTGTCTTCAATTTGACATCTATAATCTGTTCAAGCTCCCTCGGCTCCTTTATTAACAACATATTTTCTTGTTGATTCCTCTTCTCTTGTAGCCTCTGCCACTTCACTTTCTTTCTCATGACATAACCATATCTTTGGTCCCTCTCATTTCTCTATAACATATCCATTAATACATCAATCTGAATTGCCATCTTATCCATTTCTTTATCATATTTTTCATCACTCATTCTCATGCCATTTTCCTTGGCATCTTTCTTATTTTGTCCTCTGTTATGGTCTCTTTCAAAACCTTTTCTATGACTGTCATTAGTCATCATCCTTTCCATCTCTATGAGTTCCTCACTCACTTCACTATGAGTTGCGCAAGCCTCTGCAACAAAAAGTCTTCCCTGCTGCCACTTACCTCACCAAGCTTTCCTCTATACTTGGTATTTTAGCAAGTCCTGGTCCTCTGTCTCGAACCTCCTTGAGCATTTCTCTCTGCTCCTTCTAGGCTTCAACTCATCTGCACTTTAAGAACACAACTATCCTCTTCTTCCAATATTTAGCTGGAACATTTAGGTTCTGACCACCTCTTCATTCACTTAGAAACTCTTACCAGCTTCCTTCATCCCTTAGCAATTCTACCCACATCCTCTGTGGAATTGCCTTGGTGAGCTACAACAATACCTCTACAGTAACAAGTCTCCTTCTTGCTACATATGCCTCACTAAGCTTCTCTCCTCTGAGCTCAATCTGTTAGCATTTCTCTGGTTCTTTCCTCTGGAACCAATTAAGCGCTCCTTGCTCTAGGTTGCTACAATCTTCTCATCTTCTTATGTTGCTACCTATGCATCAATATAAAGACCACAAACTCTCCAATCTTCAAATCAAATTAAAATAAAAACATATCATCTCACCTTCAAGATATCTACATGACCTTGTTCTACCATTCACCTGCACTTTGAATGGACTGTTCTTTTATTTAGCCTTCAGTTGTATCTTCAAAGTCTACTACTTCAAGAACTTGCAAAAGTCCCTCTTACAGTTTAACTACTGTAATCCTGCTCTAAATTCTCACTCAATCGATTTCTGCTAATCATTAGACAAACTTGCATACCATCACCTGTCTTCAGGATCTCACCACTCCTGCAAATTTGTTTCAACAGATCTTCATGCTTTCACTGTGCAAATTTTCAACATTCAGCTAATGTCAATCAGATTTAGAATCTGATTCTTTCTTCCAATCTCCCAGCTTTATCTTGGTAAATCTCTAACCGTCAGTAACAATTACTCCTTCGCTGAGTTTTCTTTCACTGTTTCGTTCTTGCTCTAATTCCTTCAAAAACATTGACCTGTTCCTGCTCTGGTACCACTTTGATGCAAGAAAAACTGCCTAAAGGCAATTTCTCAGACTTTCATAATAACTTTACATGAGCTTGTGGGTTATGGCCCACGTAAATCAGAAGCATTTACATTGGTGAGTTTTAGCCTGACCAATCCCCAAAAATGCTTTAACATATAATCCGCCAATGAACGTCGGTCCCACTTGAATGCACATAACCGGACTCCAAATAAAATAAACTCGCGTCCATACACTTCTCAGGTCTACTTAGCAATTCAACAGCAATCGGCCCCATGTTGAATTCCCATGTTGACTTTCTCTTTTTGCACAGGCGCTTCACTCTACGCCATTGATCAAAGTGTGCTGGATCCAATGGTTCACAACGATATCGGTCAAGAAACTTGTGCAACACTTAACCACCCTTACAGAGCTTAAAAGGATTATAAATACTTAATCTATAAAAGTTTTAGTCCGCCTTTGAAGTTAAATTCCAATCTCTTTATGGCCCAATATCCTTTGGATAATGGAGGCCATCAAATCCTACAGTCTGCGGCCCTTCAACTAACACATGGGTTAAAATCAGGCCTAACCCTCATCGTTGATTGTGGCATAAGCAGTTGAAATTGAGATCGATGGCTAGGATTTAGTGCAGTGCTTCAACCCTGATCAAGACACCTGTAGACTCCTAATCTCCGCAGTTACGCATTTCACTTAGCTTGTTTCACTTGGCTCCAATTCCTCAAGAACTAGACCTCCATGATAAATCTTCATGTTGGTTTATAACATACCAACTCTACACATGCAGATCTTCCCATCTATTGTTCGAGCAGATTATAACACAATTTCTACTTTCCTTTGGCACTCAGATTACATTCAACGTGGATTGTTGAATATTACTCCACTCCACCTTGCAATCATACTTCATCTCCGGGTTTTCTACACAGAGAATTTAACTTTGATGATCCACACAACATCGTGCTCTTTCCCTCTTATTGATACCATATAAAGGTCTAGTGTAAGGTCAATGCTACCCTTTGACTTCTTTATCAGTGTATCTACCCCCTCCATAATCATGTGATTATCTCCAATAGTACTGGAATGTTTCATCGTGATCATAATTTGATCTCGACTTGGCCATATCTTCTCTTGTTATCTATGCTTAGGTCCTCTGTCAATTCTCCTCTAATTCATAAAGGAATTCTTCTCGGCCTTTCTGTCTTTGGTTCCCTTTTTCTGCATGACTCTTCTCTTCAGTTATTCTTCCGCATGCTTCTTTAAAACTACTACCTCTGAGCTTTGCACTGATTTATTTAATCGAATTCATATAGTCCAACCACCATCCTCCTCTATGTTCCTTCTCTGCACTCGTTCTCTGCTCGAAATTCTCATGCATATATATATTAAATAGAGTTCTCCACTACACACATAATTTATCAATTAATTTCTTAATACACACTATATAACTCAAAAAATGAATATCTGTATTCAAAAGCAAATGTATATACAAAAGTGTCTTTCTCTCGTTGTCTTGATTTTCTAATCAATGGCCTTTCTCTTCTCATTGCCCGTAGGCTACTATCCAAACCCTATCTATCTGCTAACTCTCTCACTAACTCCTCTTTTAAGCCTTCGAGGCTTACAAATTATACAGAAAAGGATTATGTTAACCAAGTTTGGTTCAGATCCTGAATAATTTCACCTGAATCCTAAATATCCTAATCTAATCCCTAAAATCATGAAACTAACTCTTAGTTCCTCTAACTCACACATTATTCTTGAAATCTCTCTTAACGAGAAGGTTTCATTACAATATCCTCACTATTATACAACCCTCATAAAAACATAGGAAAAAAAATAATTAATCACTCTTTAGGGAATCAGGTCCCTTGAAGCACAAGACCCTATGCTTACTAACATGCAATGGTTTTTCCAAGCAGGATGCTCCTGCATCACTTTCATTAGGCTTCGCCAAATATAGGAGGCGTTATTTTTCACAAGGGCTTGGAGGACACCCATTCTTCCAAATTCAAAATTATTAGCTATTTAGCATGTATGATAGCTTGCCAACCTCTAGGTCCAAAGAATGCCCTCCAAAGACTCTCGATAAGGAGGGCCTGGTTAAAATATTTTTCATATATAATGCCCCATCTACCTATGGATATCAGTTTGGATAATGTCACCAAAGCACAAAAGTGATATATGTTTTTTCCATGCCTACAGTTTCTTTTTTTTTTTTTTGGGAATAAGTGTGAGAAAGCTAGAATTGATGACATCTCTTATATATTCCGAAATGAGAGAATCCTCCATCGTTTCCATGAGCCTACAGTGTCAAAAATGTACAAGAATAATTCCACTGGCCATCCATCAAGGCCAGGTTTTTTATCTTTTGCTAAGTCTTCCAATGTCACTTGAAATTCCTCCAAAGAGATTGGCCTATCCATCATATCCAACTCTTCTTAATTTACCATCACCATATCCATTTGATCAAATATATTTGTTGCCTCTGATTCCTTGTATTGGGACTTGAAAAAAGTAACAACTTCTTTCTGAATGTCAAGTTGTGATGAGATAATATTATTGTCTCTGTTTCTTATGAACCATATGGAGTTTACACTCTTTATTTTAGAGGTCACCCTGTGAAAGAAAAAATTGTTCTGGTCACCATCCTGAATCGAACACATTCTACTTTTCAACCTCCATTGAATTCAAGATCCGACAACATTTTCTAATTTTTTTAGTTTATATGTTACCTTTTCCATATGCTTATCCAGGTCAAAATATAAAGGATGCATCCATGATTCACACACAAGATTTGAAAATTCTATGTCTTTCAACTACATATTCTTAACACCACTCCATTCGAAAAATATCATGTCACTATCAAATATTCCTATATGAAAGGATGATGATAGTAATCGATTTATCCTCTTGATTAGATAAGAGTGCACCATAGAGTTAAAATTGTTTTATGAATTATTTAAACTAAATCAAATTTTACTTTGCACCATCTTAAGAATAACATCGGTTCATTCAACATCAAATCTAACATCCACTTAAACTATAACCTAATTTGAGAAAAAGATCGATTAGTGGGACTAAAGTAATTATGTGAATATGGATTTGATTGGATTTGTTTGTCATGTAGATGACAAAGAAATTTACTATTTGATATACTTGTCAAGCACTCATATTAGCCTTGCAGAATTACCAAGCATATGAAATTTTCCCATGAGTCGTGTTTGTCTTGCGAATTTGTGTAGTCGTCACGTTAATCATCTTTGGAAAAAAAAGAAATTAGATGAATAAAATCAACATAGACTTTGTCGAACTAAGAAATTGGATGAATAAAATCCATAGAGTCTTTGGCGAACAAAGAAATTCGATGAATAAAATCGACATAGTAATCATGAAGATAGAAATGATAATTAAATCGATTGTTTCACACAGCAAGTGCGGACAAAGGTTGTTTCTTCCAAAGAGATTGACCTATCTATGATCTCCAACTCTTCTTCATTTACCATTTGGGGGAACACATTAGCCATGACCATTTGATCAACTATATTTGTTTCCTTTGGTTCCTTGGATTAGGACTGCAAAAAATTAAAAACTTCTTTTTGAATGTCATGTTGTGATGAGAGAATCTTACTGCCTCCGTCTCTTATGTACCATATGGAGTTTGCACTCTTTATTTTGGAGGCTACCCTGTGAAAGAAACAAGTGTTCTTGTCACCGTCTTGAATCCAACACATTCCACTTTTTAACCTCCATTCATCTTCTTGATTTTTCAATATTTTATTTCTCTTTTCCATAATATTGAATATTGCCTTCTTCTACTGCTTGGAAAAGACCTCTGGATCTTAAGGGCTAGATCCTTAATTTCCTACTCGATAATAGTTCCTTCCACGTGGCCTCTTTAGGCTCGCAGATCCAACATATGACAACCTTTTTTTATATTTTTATATTATAACTTACCTTCTCCATCTGCTTATCTAGGTCAAAATATAAAGGATGCATCCATGATTCATGCACCAGCTCTGAAAATTACAGGTCTTTCAACCATGTATGGTTGACTTTGAAAGGCATGACCTTTGTATCCTTAGCAATAATCCATTCGATAAATTCCATATCACAGTCAGAGATTCATATTGTTGGAGGATCTGATTCCAGCCACCTGCTAGGTTTCATAGACGTCCATCCAATTGTCACAGTTAGTTGAGATTATTCCAGTGATCTTGAATTCAGTTCAAACTTACTGCAATCATTTATTGTTGATGTCTCCAATGTAATCTTGTTTACCTGTTTCAGAATATTAAGAAGAGAAATCCTCTTCTCCACGTTAATTTTAATTTCTTGTCATGGTATTAGAGCTTTAGGTCACATAAGACTCTAGAGAGAGCAACAAAGATGAAGAATTTGAGGAGGAGCAGAAGCCTCCATTGTTTTCAACAATCTAGTGGTGTGAAGTCCATTCTGTGAAGAGGATGAAGAAGATCATTATCTCCCCCATTCTCGCACACATTAACCATCCTATGCATAGTAAAAGATTCACACAAGGAAAACTTCAAATTTTGTTCATAGTTAAATTAATTACATGTGAACGATATAAATTTCCTTCTTCACCCCTGTTTTCTCGCCCATACGTCGTCCTCTAGACATCCTTTAGAAAATGAACATTTACATTGTGTGGACTCAAAGCTAGCATTAACGACAAAGACAATGGATTAAAATCAAGGAAAGTTAGATTGTTGGTATATTTACATCGCTAGAGCGACTTTGAAAACATAGAGTCGGGGATTAGAACCGTAATTGTCCAAGTTTATTAGAAAGTGTAACACAGATTGATGTTTATGGAGTGCAAATCTAGGGTTGCAGAGAAAGAGCTCAATACTTCTTTAGCTAGAATAACTAGTGCTCTAGAATTTCTCATCGATTTGGTCTCAAAGCATGTTGAAATGATTCAATTTGAAGCATGGGCCCATTTCAACCTTCTAAGTTAGAAAATGACAATACTGGAATTGAAGATGGAGCAACTGCAATTGGAAAATGAAACATTGAGTATTCTGCTGGACAACTTGGCTCATTCAAAAAGGATGTCAATGCCGAGGAGGATGCTAATGAAAGAGATGATGATATCATAGAAATTGACCAAGGTTCCCCTCATTTCATCTTGAGTTAGAAGTTAATGAAGCCCATGTTACTTCTGATGTCAAGGATATGTAGTTGTTTAAATACGAGTTAGTTTTTTTTCTTTTTCGTTCATAAAGAAAATAAATTTAGAATATATTCTATAGCCCAATTGCACGAAATTTATATGTATTTCTCTTTTTAATTCATTTCCTATACCGTACATCAAAGTAAATCTTTACTTTGTAGAGTTGTCTATTTTCCTTTCTAGCTAATGTAAGCATTTATTTGGGAAATTGATATACATACTCCATCTTTTGTACAATCAAATCTCTACCCAATGAAAGATAATAATAATAACATATTAATATTATAGCCCATAAGAAAGAAAAGACTAATAAAACACATATTTCATTTTAATCCATTAATTGAGTAAAACAACTCTAAAATAATATTATACAACCTAACTTAATTATAATTATTTGTTAGTAAAATTTAAATTACATCTCTATATAATTATTTGTTAGTAAAATTTAAATTACATCTCTATATAATTTAAATAAAACTCATGGGACTCCCCTAGCATGAAATTTTTACTATAAACATTTTCGTGAAGAAAGTTTTCACATGAATCCATATTACATCCAGTGTAAAAGCTAACGATATTCAAATGATTCTATTTTTTTCTTCCGTTTAAAGCGCACAACATTAATATTTTTTAAAGTGAATAAAAGTTTACATTTTTTTTCATCAATACTTTTATATGATGAAAGCGTATAAACGTTTAATATTGTATAAGATTAAAATTAACAACATTAATAAAATTGAAGTACATATAAGTTTAGTATTTTGACAAGATTAAACTCTAGGAATTTTATATAATTTTTTTTCCAAGTGCGTTCCTCTCACAAAGATTCTTAATTCGTGTTCCAATGTCAGAAGACATGAATACTAACGGTTTCTTCATATATTAAAAATAAGTATATTCATTATAATAAAATTTGATTTTATAACTATCAATATTTTAATAGGTTATCGTTTATTCATTTATAACTATTTATAACTGGAAATAAATAGTTTGATGAAAGTCTATCATCTTCCTTACAAAATTTTGATGCACCTCTTCAAGGTTTTTTTATTCAAGTTTTGTAATAGTAATTTTGGATTCCATCAATATTTTAATAGTTATCGTTTATTTATTTATAACTATTTTATAATTAGAAATAAATAGTTTGATGAAAGTCTTATCATCTTCCTTACAAATTTTGATGCACCTCTTCAAGGTTTTTTATTTCAAGTTTTTGTAATAAGTAATTTTGGATTCCATCAAGCAATTTTATAGTGTTTCTTGTTATAATTTTAAATCATCAATATCCAATGACATCAAAGCAACATTTTCATTTTCATATTTCTTTTATGTAAAGAATTGAATCGCTCTTAATTTTAATGAAACCTTATTACAAGAAAAAAGTGTCAATTTTCATGCACTCACTAGGAAGCGAGTTTCTTTAACTTGCATACAAGATATTTTTTGTCCATATTTTCACAAAGCTGAAAAAAAATGCACACCTTATTTTAGTTCACCATCCAAAAATGCCAATTTAACATGCAACTGTTATTTCCAATTGTACTTAGTAGTTATTGCAACAATTAATTTAATGATATTCATTTTAGTTATGGGTGAAAATGTGTACCCATAACATATTCCTTCTTTATGTGAATATGTTTTTGCAACCAATCTAAACTTAAACTTGTATATGCCACCATCTCTCTTAAACATAGACTTGAACAACTGTTTGAGCCTATAGGAAATTATATCTAGGGAATTCTATAAGTTTTTAGGTTTCATTTTTTCTTATTATGCAATCATATTCTTCTTTCATAACATTCATCCATTCCTTTTATGACTTAGCTTACTCAAAATTCAAAGGTTATTCTATATTTGCACTTAAGTAATCAAAATATAATCTCATACATGCTACGAGTCTAAATTTTCCTCATTCATCTTCTTAGTTCCTCACCAATTTGTAAAGTTGCTCAAACCCTTTTTTGGTGTACTTTCATTAATTTTAGATTCATTTCAACTTTGGTCTTAAAGAACATCTTATTTATCTTCAATTTCTTGTGTCTTTATTAGGAAGTTCCTATACATCTTGATCATCTAGTTTTTGAACCTCATTTGCATACTCATCAAATATAACATATCTACTTACAAAAACTTTATGAGTAATGGGATTATACATTTTGCAAGCTATATGGTCATTCATTAACTGATGATAACCAATTTGATCAAATTTGCATGAAATTTCCAAAAATGATTTAGTCCAAAAAATAAAAAATAAAAATTGACAATTGTTTTATAACCACATAAGGTTCATAAAGAGTTTTTATACTCTAAGAAATTTTTTTTGCTTCTATTTTCAAGATACAAAGTAATAATTATATCTTTGTCCAAAAACCATTATAAATATTCTTACTTGTAATGATACTTCGAGTACATTCAACTAGGATTTATTGTTTCCTCCTAGATACACCATTATGCTAAGAAGTAAATGAAATTATGCATTGTTTCTAAATACTATTGTCCTTATAGTGTATGACGAAATCAACTAATGTGTATTCTCCTACACAATTTTTTTTCTTGTGAAACAAATTCATGTAAGCCTTGTTTTATCATCATTGAAGATAAGAAAATAAGAAGCTCCCATAAGTGATTTCATTTGTACTGGCCCACACAATGATCTATGTATTAATTCAAAAATATGTATTTTCCTTTTATATGTTCTTATAGGAAACTCAATTCTGGGTTATTTTTCTAGTGCACAACCATTACTTTAGTATGTTAAATCTTATAAAGAGAAATATCCTCCACAATCTTATATATTTTTATAATTTTGATAACCATATCTTAACCGTCCTAATTCTTCTATAAACAAAATTGTTGATGGAAAGGCTGATTGATCCTTAAGAATAGAAAACAATAATACTCATATCAAAATAGTCAAAAAAGGAATAACCTATCTTATAATATTATTTATTTATAATTGAAAACACATATATCCTTTATAACTATTTTAAATGAGAAAATTACAAAATTAAATTGTGGGACTGCATTCAATAATAATAATTTTTTTAATATTTACATCTAATGATTCTATAAAAGTATATATAATTACCGAATAAGAGATATCTCATTAACTAAAGAAAAAGTTGATGGATATATTTATAAAGTTTCCCAATGAAAAATGACTTTTGGCTAATTAAAAATGTGAATAGGATTGATAAACGCAAACTATCAATCCACTAATTTATCTAAGTTACTACATTCAAGATTGAAAATTTGGAGAACGGACAAAGAGTAGTTTCCTATCTATCATGTGGATTTTAAAACTTCTAATAACGGACAAAGGATTGATTTACTATCTTCCCTTAGATTTAAAGGATGTGAAAATAGTCAGAATGCAACATTGATTTGAAAGATATAATCCACTTAATTATTTGAACGCTTATATTTTTATTTATATATGTGAAATCAACTGAGTTTTTTTTCACGAGAAAAAAACTAACCACTTTCATCAATATTAAAGTCAATACATAGTAAAGATAACATTAACTCAAGGTCAAAGAACCAAATAGAGATAAAATAGAATACAAACTCGATTCCAGTCCAAAAATGAAGGCCCAAAATGTATCAAAAGAAGATCCAATACATAACACCACCACTAAGAATTGCAATCCCCTGTGGAAACCAAATAAAAAGCAGAAACAACAAATAAAATGACCCAAATATAGAAAAATGGAAGGCATACATGGGAAATGAAAGAAGAAAGGAAAAAAATTTGGAACCTATGAAAAGACAAAGAAGTCACTTCTTGCATGGTTTACACTGTTGACCAAGAAGTTGTAATTAAATAAGCCCGATGTTGATGAAACACTGAGCTTTGAAAGTTAGTCAAACATGTTGTTCTGTTCTTGATAGATATGGGAAAATGATAAATCAGAGAAGGAATCCCTTAGAAGCAAAATTTGTTAAAACAAGTCTCATAATGAAAGAACAGTCAATGACGATCTACCCTATACACAGTGTATGATATATTTGGAAACCTCGACGATCTATATATCCTCAATGGCAAGCCAAGATGCGAATTTCAACACTCCCCAAAGGGATAACACCTATGCTCTGCAGTTGGAACAAGAGAACCCTGACCAAAAGAATTGAAATGACCTGGATTAATTGACCACAATCTAAGCCCCACAACCAAAAGCATGATTTGTTCATAAGGCTGACATATTTTTTCAAAGTTATTTCGAGGGCTCTTAAAAAAATTGTGTAATGGAGTACATTCAGTTTAAAAGGCACTCTTATGTTCCATTGAGTAAAAATGGTTTTATTCCTAAAGGATTTTTTAATATTAAAAAATAGTCATTCTCTTATATTAAAAGGGGCTTCATTCATGGTTATTTTTTAAAGAGGGCTTTTCAAAAAAAAAACAACACCCATTCAAGTTGGTTGTGGGTATTATAACATTTAAAGAATGGGTTTATGATAGTTTTTGTGAATGAAGCATTGTTTTTTAGAGAAATGGTATATTCATTTTTTTTGTCGAAGCTTAGAAACAGAGAAGCCACCACAAAGATGTTTTCATTACAAAAAACCATATTTTCTGTAAGTGAATTTTCTTATTGAGATGCAGTTGGCGAATGCTAAAAAATGGGAAAATCCAAGATGCCACAAAAGTCAAGCAACAGCTAGAGATGTATGAAGCTTTTTTGAAAGAATTGGAAGTGAAGAGGCAAAATGATGCTTTCAAATTAAAATACATAAAATAATTTGTAGATGAAAACATTCTTCCCTTGATTTCATATGCCAAGATAGCCAAGGAGTCTTAGGACACCCTTGAGAGGCGTTTTCGTGTAAATGGGAGCATTGAAGTTGAATATGAAAATTTTGTTGAATCCCACTATGCTAAGTCACAAGTGGATGATAATTGTGATAAATTTGTAGAAGTAGAGAAGGAGAACATAGATACCCATCAATCCCACATGCGCAGCCATAAGTGGATGACAATTTGGTGATTCTAGCAACATAATTTGCTGATGACAACTTTGTCAATCCAACGAGAGAGCTTGTTGATGACAATTTGGTGAAACGAGCAAGAGATCTTGCTGATGACAGTGCAGCTACCATTGGAGTAGGCAATACTATGGTAAATCCAATAATTAATATTGTTGATGTAAAATTTGATGAATATTTGTTGAGTAAAGATGAGTGGTTGCAGATAATGTAATAAAAACATCATATTGACATGATGCTATTTGGTGAGATAATCCCACTTGAATTTGGAAAATAAGTGGAAGACAACTTGTCTGCAACAACATACATTAGTACAGAAGTGGAAGAAATAAAGACAAAGATAGAGACAGAGGTAGAGGTAGAGGAAAATAAGGTAGGCCACAAGGATAAAACATAGACAGAGGCAGAAGGAGAGCTAGAAGTGCAGCAAGAGAAAAATCTCATTACAAAGCATAAGGAACAAAACCAAAGTGGTTCTGCAAATATTTTTAACTCTAGCATTGATTTTCAATGTGGAAATGCACAGATCAATTATGAAGAAGAGTTAAATTTCCTTCAAGCATGATTTGCAACACCATGTCTAGATCAAGTCTGCATAGAGGTTGCAACAATGAACCTTAAAGAAAACTTTGATGATGACAATATTAATGAATTTTTCAGGTATTGGAGTCATAAAGAGATGAAATTGTATTATGGGCTTATGTTGCAACAAAAGATGGATAACAAAAAGAACACTACAAAAGATGACATGTGCTAGTAGTCCACATAGGTGTTATTTTTTGAAGAAGTCCAAGACATACTTAGACAACCTGGAACAATGGAAGACCTGCATTAGCAAATGAAGAAACTAAGTTTTAAAGGATACAACAAAGAAAATGTTGAAACAATTTAGAGCCTCCAAGACATGGAAGAAGAGAAGAAGAAAAGTAAATGTAGTCGAGGTAAATATTTTAAATTACAAGTCTGGCTGAGAAATAGACCACTAGGCATCTTAATTAAACTTTTATGTGGTTGAAATTAAATGGGAGTGTTGGAGAATCTAATTGCAATCACTTAATAGGTGTCATAGCCGTCCATCTAAATGTCATAGTTAGTTGAGATTATTAAAATTATCTTGAGTTCAGTTGACTCTTACTGTATTCATTTATTGTTGATGTTTTCAATATAACCTTATTTAAATGTTTGAGAATATTATTGTTGATTTCTTCAATATAATCTTATTTAACTGTTTGAGAATATTAAGAAAAACAATCATGTTAGTTTTCATTTCTTATCACCTGTATGAAAGGATGACTACAATTGATTGAGCCTCTCGATTAGATAAGAGTGCACCATAGAGTTAGAATTGTTTAATGAATTATATAAACCTAATCAAATTTTACTTTGCACCATCTCAAGGATAACATCATTTCATTTAACATCAAAACTAACCTCTGCTTAAAATATAAACAGGAATTAAATTGATTGTTTCACATAGGAAGCGGGGTACAGAGGTCGTGATCGCCAGTTTGAGGATGAACGAATAGCCATGTCAGCAAGTTGAACGAATCTGCAATAGGGATAAGGGTTGCCCTAAACTACGATACCATCTGTACATCACGCTCTCTAATGTTTGTTTTTTCTTCCGAAATTTCCTCACTCCCTCTGTGCCTTGTTTTTTCATGACTAAACAATAGCTTATTTAGTAACTATTGACGTGGCTTATTGTACATCACTTTTATCTTAATCTTTTTCTTAGTAAATCTTTCCACATAGTCAGATAGAATAATCTAGATAAGAATTTCGTCGGATATTTGTGATTGCTAGTTTAAGGTGGCCTGAAGCTTCTAGAAGTTGATATGACTTTCATGCATTATACGCTATGCTAAGATCATATTTTGGCTGGCTACCCTCGCCTATATATAGAGTCTCACCTATGATATACAAGCATGAAATAAGCTCAACTGCAATTCCTTACTTATGTTGTGCTGTTTTGTAGTTGTGTTTAATTACTTGCTATTGGTCGTTGCAATGGGGGCAAGAACATTGGTATTTTTGGTTTATGTTACAGCAAAACTAACATTAATATTTAATCTCTATGTTCAAGGTAAGGTGGTAATCCCTCAACTGTATTTTATGTATATATCATATTTGTTTGTTTTGGTGAGTACCTATCATAAATAAATAATTGTTTTCTTTGGTAAGTGCAGGAGCTATGTGTGCGACGTTTGTGATCCAGAACCACTATTCATACACGATATGGGCTGCAGGAATTCCCATAGGTGGCGGTCAAGTGCTGGGGCAGGGATCATGGAGTGTTAGCATGCCCACATGAACAAGTTCAGGAAGATTTTTGGGATGTACGGGATGCTCCTTCAATGCCTCTGGTAAAGGAAGCTGCAGCAATGGTGACTGCAGCGGCATGCTCAGTTGTACACTCTCGGGACAGCCTCCTACAACGTTGGTTGAATATACTCTGAATGGGGGCAACAATCAAAATTACTATGAAATCTCCGTAGTTGATGGTTTCAATGTCCCTCTCTCCCTAATTCCCTCCAACAGTGGCTGCATTTCACCCACTTGCAAAATAGGCAAGTGCCCAGATGCATACCTATATCCCAATGATAACACTAAAACCCACGGTTACGCTTCTGGTGCTAATTACAACATTATATTCTGCCCTTGATGAGAAGCTTATGATACTGAATTCTCTCTTCGTTACATAAAATCCATCCCTGCTTATAATACCTTATTCTCTATTCGTTAGATAAAATCCATCCCTACTTATCATATGTTATTCTTTGTTCATTACATAAAATCCATCCCTACCTTTGATAGGTAAATTGAATTCTATGCAGTATCATATGTACAATAAGAATATTACAATCAACATATTTATAATAAGAGTACCATTGTGTGCAAGAAGATCTATCCCATAAAAAGGAAGTTCTATCTTGTGAAAAAGGCAAGGCATAATTATTTTTATAATATTTTTATTTCTTAGTTTGTAAATTAGTGATGTTATTTTGGATATCTTTATCGTGTATGTCGATCAATTTGGATATATTTACAGCGTATATGAATGACCAATTGATTTTAAATGATTTAATAAATAAATATATATGATTTTGTGAGTTTTAGTTTTAATTAATTATCATTAACATATTTTTTTTAATTAAAATTATTTTTTTTAATTTTATTGAATAAAAATTTATTTTCCATTTATATAATACACTGTTATATTTATAATAATAATCATGTCACATTTACATATAAATTTGAGGAAGAAAAAATGTAACATAATTTAAAATCATATATTATATTTATATTTCAAGTTCTTTGCATTGAAAAAAGAAAAGGTTACACATATTTTATTCCATAAATCAAAATAATATATAATCATAATTTCAAATCAAAATAATATATAGCCATATTCATAATAATAACAATATTATTAGATTCAATGCTTAATGTAGTAAACACATATCTATTTCTAAATATCACTCCTTTCCATAGTAATGGTGATTTATTTACTCATTTTGATAGTAACTTGAATAATTGTGTATGTAGATTGATGAGATAACATGTATTTATCACAATAATAGGGATATAAAATTTTAAACTTATCTTATTTTAAGAAATGTTGATGCTACAGTTGTGGAACAATATAAAAAAATTGAGAATTTTGCTTGGCTTCAAGTCCATGAACAAATCCCTTGCAAAGTTGAGCCTTACTTCTTACTATTTTAAGATATTTTCCTTGACATTATGTATATATTTGGGTTATTATTGCTAGAATAGGGAGAATAGGTTGTGGATTTCAAATTCACGTTGGCGTATAATTTAGGTTGAGTGGTGGAGATGTCCCAATACCTGTTGTGCTTGTCTAGAGTGGCTCTATGTAGCTTCTGCCACCTATCCTACTTGAAGGTAACTCTAGTTCTTTGGATACATGATTACCTAGGTTTACAATAATTTTTATCCATGGCAGCATCTATATTTGGTAGTGAATTCCCCAATCTTTCAACCTTTTAAAATTGTTAGCTACAGATTCCCTACTCTACCCTTTTGACCCAAACTATCTTATAACCTTTGCAATCCATTTTTGATTTTTTAAAATTCATCATACTCTATCTAAATATCCACTTGTTAATTCATTTAGAAAACCCATTTCTTAATTAAAAGTTCTCAATCCTTATTTGTTAATTCATTTGAGAAACCCCATTCTTTAATTGAAAGTTCCTCAATCCTATAGGTTTCCCCAACTTTTCTTGTTTGATGTAAGCCTAAAAGCATGAACCTATATGCAAAGAATCAACGCTTAAAAACAATGTAAACAACAATTTTCTAAAGAAAAGGCATCAAATCACCAGCATCGATGAATATTGTGTTGAATTATGTTACATTTTCCATTTTGATCATATATGTAACTGTGGACTTAATGAAAGAAACAATTTGAATTAATACGAATTGAATTTATAGAAAGAGAGATGTCATGGCCCTTTGTAAATTTCCACATTGTGGGTTCCATTGGTGGAAATTAGGACGTCGTCCCTACTATGAGATCGGAGTTGGGTTTATTTTCCCCTCTGCACAATGTGCAAACAAACCCTAAGACGATCTTAGACTAGTCCATTCGCACTTGTCCTGATTGGATTTTCTAGGGCAAACACAGTTGGATGTGTTGCTAATAATTTTTATTATACAAATTTATTTAAGATTAATAATTATGATTACAAACATTTTCACTCCATAAATGTGTTTTTTCAAATAATTAAACATTTAAGTTATTTTCTCACCCTAAGGAAAGGCCAATTCTTATAATAATATATTAAAATCAACAATTTTAAGTAATAATCCAATATCATCGATCCAAAACTAAAGCATCCTAAGTTTACAGATATATTTTTATAGAAAATCGCGAATGGGAATGTCAAACAAACATTCGTGGTAGTATTGCACGCTTTTATTTAATGAAGTGCATGGATCTTGCCATAAATTCGACATGGTAATAACATTGACCATTATAATACTTTGTATGCAAAATCGAAATTATGAACCATCGTACCCTTTAAACTTGCATGGATGTGAGTCATGGCCATAAATTGCACATGATATAACGTCAACTACTGTTCTAAGTGTTCGCAATGTCCATCGAGACCCTACAACCATACATAAATTATCGATGAAAGTTCAATTCACTCAAACATTAATATCTCGAGCCTGACTCCCTCCTTTTGCCTTTCTACTTCGTGCCCCAATTAATTGTAACACCTAAGTATAGTTAGCTCCACCTAGACCAAACCTAAGAGGCCTACTTCGACTTAGAGTTGGAAGTCAAGTTTCCTTGCTGGGAAGCTGTTCATTAATATATCGAGCCCAACTTTCAACTATTGAAATTACTCTCAAATTCATGATCAAATTCTCTGTGGAAAACTCCGTTGGATGTGTTGCTAAGGATTTTTATTACACAAATTTATCTTTAGTTAACACTTTTTATTACATGCATTTTCACTCCATGAATGTGTTTTTCCTAATAATTAACCATTTTCGTTATTTCCTTACCCTAAGAAAAAACTCACTTTCATAATAATAGATTAAAATCAACAATTTTAAATAATAATCCAATATCATTGATCCAAAACTAAATCATCCTAAATTTACAAAAAATCAGGAATGAAAATGTCAAACAAACCTTCATGGTAGTATTGTGGGCTTTTATTTAATGAAGTGCATATATGTGACCATAAAATCGACATGATAATAATGTTACCATTATAATACATTTTATACAACCTATAAATTGTAATTATCTCATTATTGCCAAGTAAGTAAAGGTATATTAAAGTAATTTAAATATTTTTTCAATTTTATTATTCTCAAATCTTGTGAAAGGGAGAATTTTTTAATTTTGCTTTTAAAATATTTGTATGTAATAGCTTTGAATAATAGGCCTGGATAAACATTGTTATGAATATAAAATCATTAATTAAATCAATGCATGGTTAGGAGTCGACCACTGCTATAGTGAGACTCGTGTGGATAACCCACAATTGTGCACTTACTATAGTTGTTATTGTAATATCATATGCAGTGATCATTTGAATTATGAAACATGACACATTTCATATTTCTTACCAACATAAAAAAATAAATAAATAAATAAATAAATAAATAAAAAATAATAAAATAAATAAATAAATAAAATAAATATATATATATAATATATATATATATATATATATTATATATTTTACAAAGAAGCAATTAAAAGAATAATTTAATGTTAATTATTTATAGTTATTGAATATATAAAAATAATATATAATATTTGTTAAATTTTCTAAAATTTTAATATTTTTTATATGTTAATTATGATATGATTTAGCAATAGAATGAAAGAAGAAAAACCAAATATGATTTTTATTCAGGAAACAAAATGTTTAGTAGAAAAAATAAGAGAGATCCATAGCAAATGGCTTATCAAATATGAATATCTAGAAGTTAAAGCAAACAAAGCAGCAGGAGGGATTCTCACACTCTGGAACCCTCAGAAAATTGGCATCCTAGATGTGGAAGCATCGAGGAACTATTTATCAATGGTTATACAAACTTCGGGGGACAAGGAAGTTTATTTACTCACAAATGTTTATGGCCCACAAAAGTCGGACGAGAAACTTAGACTTCTAACTTCTTTGGAGGAGTTAAAAGCAAGACATCTGGGTATCCCCTGGATTCTGGGAGGGGACTTCAATATGATTAGATCTCTATCGGAAAAAGAAAAAGGGGGGAATGAGATCACTAGGTAGAGACTCCATAGCTTTTCAAAATTTCATACACAAAATGAAATTGGTGGATACAGAGACAAGTAATGGCATTTTTACCTGGGATAATAAAAGGGCAGGAGTAGCTCAGGTGGCCTATAAACTTGATAGATTCATTATCTCGGAGCACCTCATCCTCTCCAGCCATAACCTGGTGCCTATGATACTTCCTTTTGGAGGCTTAGACCACTGGCCTATTCAACTTGAAGCGTTCTTTATAGGAACTCCAAAAAACAGACCATTTAGGTTTGAAAACATTTGGCTTAGTCATCCTAACTTCATCAACAATATTGGAATATGGTGGACAGAAAACAAGGATGTTCAGGATACTAAAATGTTCCTTCTCCAGCAAATATTGAAACATGTTAAATAGAGGCTTAAAGATTGGAATAAGAATGAATTTGGTAACATATTTGAAGCCAAAAAAGCAGTGGAACAGAGACTATAGGAGATAAACCAAACCATTATTACAGAGGGCTTCACAGAGGAAAGTAAGGAATAGGAAGATTGTGTTCAACAAGAATGGGAAGGCTTATGCAAGCAAGAGGATATTTTCTTGAAACAAAAATCAAGGGTTCAATGGTTAAAAGAAGGAGATAAAAACACAAGGTTTTTTCACAAATCTACCATGGATCATAGGTTGCAAAACAGGATTGTAAAAATCAAAGATACTTTCAGAAATCAGCTCACCACACACCAAGAAATAGAAACAGTTCTGGTTCAACATTTCCTAGGCATAGCCAAGGAACCTCTCATAGACAAATCTCAGTTTATCAAGGACTTCTCAAAGCACATTCCTAAGTTAGTGACAAAAGAAGACAACTACAATCTTAACAGGCCAGTGAGTGAAGAGGAAATCAGCGAAGTCATCAAAGAAATGCAAAATGGGAAAGCTCTGAGTCCGGATGGTTTCAAAGTTGACTTTTTCAATGCATGCTAGGAAATAGTCAAGCATGATATCCTTGATGTGGTGGAGGATTGAATAAAGAACAAAACTATTCTGAAAGCGCTCAACACCTCTTTCATAGCCTTGATCCCAAAGCAAGAGAATCCTATCACTCCAAACAGATTTAGACCCATAGCATTATGCAATGTGGTGTATAAAATTATTTCAAAAGTATTTTCAAACGGACTTAAACCCTTACTCCCAACTCTAGTGTCTGAGGAGAAAACAGGATATGTGGAAGGTAGGCAAATTCTAAATAACATCATTCAAGCACACGAGGTGGTAAACTCACTTAAGAGTAATAAACAGGCAGGTATGATCATTCAACTCGACCTAGAAAAGGCTTATGATAACTAAGCTCGGCCTACATCAAGGAAGTTCTGAGAGCTTATGGATTTGACCATAACCAGATAAGATGGGTAATGGCCCTTGTAACCACTCCAAGTTTTTCAATCCTACTAAATGGTTCACCATCAAAGACCTTTAAGCCTTCAAGAGGACTCAGGCAGGGAGATCCACTCTCACCCTTCCTATTTATTCTGCTGATGGAGGGGCTAGGCAATGCGATTAAACATGCCAAAGGAGAGGGCAAGATCTAGGGGCTTAAAAATATTTCATTTATGTTTACTATTTAATTTAATTACATCAATTTTAAATAAATAAAATAAAGATTATAAATTAATTAATTAATTAATAATTAGAAATTAGGGCTAAAATAGGATTAACAATGAGAAAATATGGTAAAATAAAAAGAATTATGGATAGATTAATTAAAATCAAAATAATAATCATTAATCAATTAAATTTAAACTAATTAATTAAAAATTTAAATATAATAAATTAAACTTATTTATGAATTAAAAAAAATATTTTTTAGGTTCTAGGTAAAACCATAAGAAATAATCAAAGCTAAATAATTAATTTAAAAAAATAAATTAATGAAAATAAATAATAATAAATTAATAAATAAGAAATCATACATATAAGTGTCGGCTTCTTTATAAAAATTAGCGTTCTAAGTTTATTTATACCCAGGTCAAAAGACTCTTCTCTCAATAAGCTTTCATTCATATTCATATTCTTTCTGATTTAGTCTTGATGATGGACCCCCTTTGGGGTTTGAAATGTCGACAGAATAAACACGAAACTGTAATCCGGATCATGCCACTGCAAAAAACTACCACAGAAGCCTAAAAATCTAACATATTTAAAAAATATTCTAAAATATTTAATGAAATTAAATCCTTATCATCCACCTAACATGTATGGATAATTAAATTAAAATTTTAAAAACTTTATTCCAAATATTCCAAAATAAACATGTCTATTAATATAATTAGACAAAAACTGACCAGAAATAAAACTAATTAAACCCTAAAAAAAACTACGCCCAAAATACTTGAATCAAAGCGTTATAATCTAAAATCCTATCAAAATAGTTTTATGATATAAAAGCTTCCAACTTCATGAAACAATCTCCAACAACAAACTCATTCTCCTAAAATAGTTTTATGATGTGAGAGCTTCCAACTTCGTGAAACAATCTGCAACAACAAACTCATACCAAGACCATTATCGTATTTACCATGGAGAGAGAAGCCTCCAACAAAGTTATGGGACAATCTACAACAACAAACTCATACTGCTACCATTATCGTATTTACCATGGAGAGAGAAGTCTCCAACAAAGTTATGGGACTCATGCTGGCTACATGACTCATGTTGGCTCCATAACTCATGCTGGCTCCGATAGTTGTGCCACCTATTAGAAAACCACTCATTCACGAAACACACGTGGTTGAGTACGCTTGTGATCAAACCAGAAAATCATCAATGCCATCGAGTGACTGATATGGAAATTGAACAAGTAAAAGATTAGACACATGTGGAGATTGTAACTAACAACAGATCATGGCATATTTTGGATGATTGAATGGAAATGAGATAAATCAGGATACATATAAAAATTTAAAATATAGAAGTGTTAAATTTGATGTATTTGTGGAATTTCAAAACAGATTTTCTCATAATTGCTAATGAAAAGTACAATGATTGCATAATAAGACCTAATTGTTCTTAACCATTAGAAATAGAAATAAATAAATTAAATTAATAATAAATAAAAATAAAACAAAATACTATAATGTTAACTTCGTTGAATTTTGTTTAATTTATTCATTGCAAAATCCATTGCGTTACTACTGCCTGTAGCATGGTAATAAGGGTGGGAACTACGAGATATAAAATTGCCATATTCTTATATTAAATAATTCTACAAATATGAGCAATGGAAATTTTAAGGAAAATTACAGTTTATAAATCGATTCGAGTCTGAAAAAATTGTTAAGCATCTCCCATCTTATGTTATTAAGAAGAGCACATTATGTTAAATAGTTATAAAACTATATTAAATGTTATGTATGTGTGTAATGTTATAGTTATAACTATGTTATATATATAGATATAGATATAGATATTCACCATGAGCAATTATATTCATTATGTCAATCTAAAGCTCCTAGTTTATTTATTTGTTGGTTATAGTTTAATTGTTTTATGTTTTGAAATTTTTTTTGACATATATCTAGTGAAATTTGTTAGAAATTTAAAATGCATTTTTAATAACAAAAAATCCATTTTTTTGAAAATTTATTTCACTAAATTCCTAAAAAAACTTTAAAACCTAAAATAATAAAAAGTACAGTTTTTATCATTTTATTTATAATAAACATGTTACCATTACAAATAACATATATAATGAAAAAATAAAAATTATAGTTTTTTTGGGTGGTTTTCAAGGGTATTCTTGGTGGGTTTCGGAGTTGTTTTTAGTCTTCAAGGGTTTTCTTGGTGGTTTTCTAGATTATTTTTTGTGGTTTTCAAGGGTTTTCTTAATGGTTTTTGTTTTGTTTTGTTTTCGTGATTGTTTTTTGCAGTTTTTGTATGGTAAGTTTTTTTGAAATTAATTTATTTTAATCCTGTAAAAAGAAATAACTAAAAGCGATAAAAATGATAGGAAACCTACCTTGTGTTGATCCCCTAGGTCATTGGCAGGGTTGATGGGTAGTTGGATTGAGTTCCTCCATCTCATTCAAGCTTAGAAATCTTTTGTCGAACTCCTTGTTTTCTCACAATCTTAGAAAAATGACTTTCATAGGTCGAAATCTTCTGTCGAACTCCTTGTTTTCTCGCAATCTCAGAAAAATGACTTGCATAGGTGGCAGTTGGGGTTTTTAATAATAAATAACACTCGATCGAGCCATAGGCTCAATAGAAACATATAGCTTAATCGAACCATAACTCTTTATCAAGCCTCTAACTCAAGTTCGGAAAGGGCTCGATTGAAGGTATGTTTAAGCACTCAATCGAACATCATTTTTTCACCAAAACGCGCCCTCGCTTTGTCAAAAAGTGTAATCCAACTCCATGTGCTCATATA